>JAEBDU010013448.1:92451-188923 GCA_016802625.1 Heliconius numata | reverse complement strand
TCGTTACAGATGCATTCGTGAATCTCCTTGACTTTTGGATCCTAGTTAGTGCATACCGGTGCATGCTGCAAGAGTAATTTGACATTATAAGAAAGAAGAGCTGATGTGCTTTGTGCGAATATAAACCTTTTGCTCTTATAATAAAGACGTTTTTTTCCTAGTATCTATTCTGTGTCAACTATTTGGTATAACATTTAAAATACGGATTATTTACAAAACAATAAGTTATTGTATGACAAGAAGGATACAATAGATAGAGTTAAAATTTTGTTAATATTCACCATTGATACTAACAAAATTAAAACAATTACTTAGGTTAATACATCTTAATTAGAATATATTGGATTTACCATAGAACCTCCAGGAATACATCGTGCCATCCTTACATAGTGGAAATTCCGAACGAAACGCTTTGAGACATTCTCCAGGCATTCTCCATTCACACAGAAGGGAACTCATTTACATCGTATGTATTTCCTATATTATGCCCCCATAATATGGGGTGAATAGATGTTATTAGGCAACATAGACAGCATCAATGCTCATCAGGCTTGATCGTTTTCCATTAAAAAAAGAACTATACAAAATACGCCAATAAGCTTTCTTAATAAGTATAGCTACTCTCTATATTGCTTCATTTTACTATTCTTCTTACTCGTTTTTTTTTAGCTTTACTTACTTGGTATCCTTGTCCCGCAGTTAGCAGGGTAGGCAGAGAAAACCTAGCCTTAAGTCACTCCGTTCCCGACTTTCCGCTGAATTCTGGGTCTATTGCATGTTGAGTCGCAGAACTCAACCTCGTGCTTTGCCTGGGACCTGGGCACCTGGGCACCTGGGAACCTGGGACCAGGGCAAGATTTATTGAAACCATTTGATTTTACCCTTATTTAAGTTGATAGTTAAATTCAGCCAAAGTTTGGAACTAGTCGTGTACAGTTCAAATAATGTTTAACTATCGTGTTAATTGATCTTTTGCGAACACTATGCCACGTATTCGACGAGGTCTGGGCTTGCCAACCATAATCAGAGCTGTAACTTTAATTCAAGAAGGACATTTACAGCGTTCTGTAACTCTACAGCTCGGCTATTCACGAAGAGCGGTCCAAAATGGTTGGAATCATTTTCAAGAGATGGGAATGGCATCCAGAAGACGAGTATCAGGCAGAATTAGATCCACCACCGCGCAAGAAGACCGCTATGTTCTCTTGACTGCGCGAAGAGAGCGTTTTATCACCGCTCACTGCTTACAAAATCGCTTGCGACAAGTCACAGGTGCCCGTGTTAGTGATC
Source organism: Heliconius numata (assembly GCA_016802625.1). Lineage (NCBI taxonomy): Eukaryota > Metazoa > Arthropoda > Insecta > Lepidoptera > Nymphalidae > Heliconius > Heliconius numata. The sequence goes on along the minus strand of JAEBDU010013448.1, from coordinate 187,633 downwards.
AAACAATTAGGAAATGGTTGCACGAAGACCAGCAGTTCTCCAGAAGACGAATATTGCGAATTTCACTAAGAAGTGCTCATCGTGCAAACCGATTAGCGTATGCAAGGCAATATCTTGCCTTGGACATAAGTGACTGGAGCACAGTGTTGTTTACTGATGAGAGTAAAGTGATATTTTTTAATGATGATAAGCGCATTAGTGTTTGGAGACGTGAAGGTGAGCGATTTTCAGATGCTTGCATCCTAGAAAGTGACAGATTCGGGAGTCCCAATGTGATGGTGTGGGGAGGCATCAGTCTATCGGGTACAAATGAACTAATAATCCTAAACGGAGGCACTGTAACAGCTCAGCGATACATTGAAGAGGTTATCAGACCTCATGTGGTGCCTTTTGCTCAGAGAATTGGTGCAAGATTCAAGCTGATGCACGACAATGCACGCGCACACTCCACTCGAGCCACCAAAACAGCTCTAGAGGAGGCTGATATTGAGGTGTTACCTTGGTCTGCCAACAGTCCAGACCTCAACCCGATACAATACATGTGGGATCTACTCAAACGAAGCGATCGAAGTACTGACCGGCCCGTACATAACGAGCCACAGCTTATTGAAGTGCTGAAATCAAGCTGGAAGCAAATTCCTCAAGAAACTGTACGAAACCTGATTGAAAGTGTTCCTTACAGGCCTCAGGATTGTGTACAAAAATGTGGAGGACACATACGATACTGAAGACAACAAAAAAAAGCTTTAGAAATGCTAAAAGTTGTTGAAAGCTTTATGAGCGGGAGTGAATTTTTTGTCAAAATTGCATACTTAATTGAAAAAATTGTAAGTTAATTTTATTGGATCGATTTTAATTAAATTTAAAGTTAATTACATTAGAAAATGGTAAAGCTAATGAACTTCATCATTTTCTAATACCTAAGTCCCAGTAACACATAAATATACTTGAAAACTGCAGTGGCCCTTATTTTGTTTTGAGTAGTATATATTAAAGTTATAATATATTTAATTTTAGAGTAGTTCAATACATGTATTATCTTTGTAGTAGTTCAATACATGTATTATCTTTAAAATAAAGTAAGTTTTATCCCTTGTCGATAAACCGTTACTAAAAGTGGTAGTTAAAACAAAACTTTTTGGGGCGAAAAGGGTCGCTGAACTCACCTTGACAGCTTTTAAAATTTAATATTTTTGATATCTGATCTTAAATACATCAAGGCACCTCGTTAAAAGTTAAAATTATTAATTGAAATATTGAACTTATAAAATATATTGGATTATATAGTGACATATAGAATATTATTCTCTGGAGTCTGGAGTTTCATGAGGGTATACTCTAATATTTTTTACATTTTACTGAACCGGCTGGGAGAGGTCTCCCGTTTCCATTTATTCTCCTTTCAGAAAACCTTCCTTATAGAAGTCCAACGACACACTTTTTTAATTGTACCAGACGAAGTAGAATTTGAATCCATAACCACTGATATCCCAAGTGAAATGAGAACCCACAACTATGTATACCTACGCCATATAATTTAATTTAATTTTACTTTACTAAAAGGCTTTCTAAAATATAAACATAAATTTGAAATTAAAACAGATAATAAACAGGTGTCGTTTTTATGTAGAAACATCTAGAGAATATGTTGTTATCGTTTCGAATGACTATTAGCCTAATTCTAATGGAAATTCTATGTTTCTATATATCCAGTTCGGATGGCATGTTGAACTAGTAACGAGTTCCATTACATGAACCCATTAACCATTGATAGATCTTAAGATCATACTCAAGTCTGAAGTATCAAGATGCCGTTTTAAGCCACAGATATATAATATATGATTGAAAACGGCATCTCAAGTTCGATCTCATATTTGAGAGCAGCTTATACGGGCCTTAGTTTAGATACTATTTGTGCAGGATCATATAAATACATTGCTAGTTAGTTTAAGAAAAATTACTTAATACAAATGACGTGGACCCATATACAATAAGCAGAATATAATAAGAGTATAGATAATAAGAGTATAGATAATAACAGAGATAGATAATAAGAGAAGAAGAGAACAAGGCAAAGCGACGACGAACGATTGTGGATTTGATTCGCACTCTAAGAAATGAAATATTTAGGCAAAGCGTGGAAGCTGAGTTCCGTAACTCATCACACAAAGCCAAAACTCAGCGGAAAATTGGGAACGCAGTCTTTTAACATTAGGTTCCTTCTACCCTGCTGGGGATACAGCGTGAATCAAAACAAAATAAGTAGTATGTGTATATAAAAAATCAATAGGAAACTGTGATAACAACGCCTAACGCAGGAATATGTAGTTTCTTTAAAAAAAAAACAAAGCTAAAATTTTAATTACTAATAAACTTTAAGGTTTTAGCAAAGCTACTTACAGTAACCAGTTTATTTCGATATTTGTATACATTAAAGGTATTTCTTAAGGTAAAAATCCTCCTAGTTCCTGAATCCTCTTGTCAGACGACAATGACAATTGAATTCATCTCGTATGTGTCACACGTACTCGTAAGTCGTACATACACAATGATCGGTGTTCCTTCCGTTAGTTCGACGACATCCAGAACAATCAACCGGTTCCGAATATCATTTGGGGTGACCATGCTTCTTCGTGTTAATAATAAATTATTTTTTAGCTTCAAAGGCAGAGGGAACTCAGTGTTAATTCATTCCATTCTCAATTTTTTGCAGAATTTTGGAGTCATTGCATCACCAGAGCGAAGAACTGAAATTATAAATATTTTTATTTCTTTGTGTGGGAATCGAATCCATAGCCTGTGCGTTTACATGTGTCATTGTGGGTTCGATTCCGAATTGAGTAGGTAAATAAAACATTTAACATTTTAATTACCTCGATCTGGTGTCGAGGTAAAAGCGCGGCGTTGAGTTGCACCACTCAACCTCAATGCCTCCAGAATTTGTCGGAAAGTGGGGAGTGGAGTGTTTTAACACTGTGATTGTATTCATCATAATTTTTCTTTTCTACTACACTGACATTCTTTTCACTAAAGTAAATCTAGATATAATCTTTAAACAACCCACGCACGTTTATATTGCTCATGTAGTCTCCAAGCAACCCTGATATTAGGTGGCTGGACAACTGAACCCATAAACATGTTTTTAGGAAAGATTTTAATTTAGTTTTTTGTATGAGGCATGTTATTATACTTCATTTCGGAGAGAGAGAAGAAAGAATAATAATTTTAGATACCGTACAACTGATTAAATTTGAATATCGTTGAAATTTAATTCTCAATTAAATAAATATACGAAAACCTGTCGATATAATATTGATTGTCAAAGAGTGCACATTAAGAATATTTACGATTCTTTATTACTGCTACAGGTTTATCACCAATAAAATAAGCTTTTAGAGAAATTCAAAATAGCGTTTCTATTTAGGCTATCATTTACTCAAAGCCTTGAACACTGATGATATAACATATTCTATTCCGCTAAACAATTTATGAAAAGAAAAAAACTTGGTTTTGATTTCAAAAAGGTTTATATACCTTTTTTTAAGCTTCAGGCGGTCTCGTAGAAAGTAGGATATTCAGAGAGAACCTGGGAACCTAGTGTTAAGACACTCCGTCCCCCAATAAAATACTTTCGTTTCCCACTTTCTGCCAAATTCTTGAGACATTGGGTGTTGAGAGGCGAATCTCAACGCTGCAGTTTGCCGTACTCTCCCTCGAGTGGGAATCGAACCCTGAAGCGTCGCGTCCCACGCTTGTAGCTCTGAACCACAAAGGCCTCATATGCGTGTTAAATATCTATAAAAAAAGTTTATACTCTATATGTATGTAAACAACATTTTTCCCAATTAACTCAAATATATATACAACCTACATGTTTTCAATAATCACCGGTATTAAACTGTAACTCTTATCTTATATCTGGTCCTCTATGATTGTTTAATGACATTGTTCATCTCGTCACAGACAACGTGAGGCCTGTTAACCTAGTGACATTCTATCAATTAGGTTAATTTTTTCATTTGTCATTCTATGATTTAAATATTAATAATATTAATAATTCACTTTAAAACAATCGTAGCTAACTAGTCCATAATACTCAAAAAAAAAAGTTAGTCAGCAGTCAGTACTATAATTTAGATATTCAAAGAGAAAATAAAAAAAAATGTGTATTTTATTTCTTTATAGTCTAGCATGTGCAGTTTTTTATTTTAAAAATAAAATAGTTAAGTCTATGGAGATTCCGATACAATAATCAATGCAGCCTGTATCCCGAAAATAGCAACTCTGCTTTAGTATCGGGGGATACCCATCCCCTATATATAGAATACATGTAGTGTCAAGACACTGGGCTCACCATTTTTCGTCCAATTTTCGAGACATTGCGTATTGAGTGTCGGAACCATATTGGCGCCTTCTAACTAGCAATTCTGGAAGAATATGAAGATTAAATTATTATTAAACTAGCGACCCCCTTGCGGCTTCGCCCGCTTTTACTACTGGATTATTTATATAATGTACGTTTGCAAAGCACTTAAGATAGTGTGAAAATTAATTAAACCCTAATGCAACCCGCATTTTCGTAGTCTAATAAGGATTTTCCAATTGTTTTACTCGGCAAGGATTTTTTAGTAGGTACCGTAATTTTAAATCTGTGCTACTAATCTTTTCAAGTACTTATTAAAATATATTTAAATGACTATTTTCAAACGGAAGAAATTATAAACAAAAACCTACCTACTAATAACTACTACAAAAAATATGAAACCAAATATATCGCACTGAAATAATACATTCAACTCCAATTATCCAATACGTGCAAACGCATCTAAATCTTCGTTGCTATGCCTCTATAGCGGGCGGCTTTTTTTTTTCGAGCTTGTGGTTGAAGAGGGTATTCTGTCCCTGATGAAAAGCAAGCACTACGTGGCTGCCTGTGAGGAAAATTAAATAGAATGCATTGGCCGGGAATCGAACCCGGGCCGCCCGCGTGGCAGGCGAGCATTCTACCACTGAACCACCGATGACTGCTCATGACGCGCTTGTATAAGCAAAACGTCGCGGGGCGCGTTTCGCAGCAAGGATGTTTTGGTATTGTAACAACTTCTAAAGTACTTATTAAAATGAAAAACAGTAAACAACAGTTTTGATCTACATTAAATGGCCAACGTTACTAATGTACTTATTTATATGATGAGAGTAAGGGATAAGTGAAACTTGAGTCGGCACAGCTGATGAGTCAACGGCGTGATGTGTCAACAATTAAATGCGTTTTTCTCTAAAACTATTCGCAATTTCGAAAAAGTGTAAACAGCAAATTTTATCTTCGTTTAACGTAGAAAATTAATAAAGTATTTTAAAGGATAAGGATTAATACCATTATGGAAAAATATCCCTCACAATAAAAAATATATTGAAATTACAATTTTTAGACAGAAATATGATCACTACACGTTATTCTTAAAAGATATGAATATGCCATCGCGGACTTTTTTGTAGATCTTATTAAGAGGAACAATACTCTACTACATTTTTTCATGTAGTACTTACCATTAAAGCAGCGCATGCGCGAAAGTGTCTCAACGGGTAGGACTTTATACACATTTATCGTATTTATGTTAATTTACATAAGAATGTACAATTAATAAACTATATATAAACCTTCCCTGAGAAATACTCGACCTAATGGTGAAAACCGCATCAAAATCCGTTTGGTGGTTTAGAAGAAGAAGAGTTAGAAAGTTCAGACAGACACGAAAAGCGACTTTGTTTTATAAGATATAGGATAGGATATACTTCCAAGTTCAAGCTCAAAAACGTTAATAAATCATACAAACGACTGAATATAAATATCACCATTAGGTCATTATACTAGTTTTATTTCTTTAGCGTTTTCTCTCGCATAAAGTAAACAATAAAATTAGCATTAATTTCTTAATGCCTATTTTATTATGTAAATATCCTAAACATATAGATATTAATTCAATAATAAAATTATATATGATAAACATACCACCATATGTATATGAAACCAAATTTTCTTTTCTCCTATGGTATATATCGAATATTGAACTCTCTAGACTCCCAGTCTGTATAAATTAGTGGGGGTTCAATTCCCATTCAGAGGAATGCATAAATATCATTTCCTCGCTTTGATAACAAAACAGAAGCGTGGCGTTGAGTTCTGTCATATTGAATGTTTTCAAAAAGTGAAGAATGAAGGGTTTTACCATTAAGTTACCCTTCTCTCTCTCTCTCTCTCTCTCTGTTTGAGAAAAAGCGTAAAGATACTATCTATGAATTACCCATAACATTTATATCTGACCAGACATAAAGTTTTCAAAATCGAATAAGCAGAAGCGTGCAACGACTATAATTGACGTTAGAGCGACAGCCCCCTTAAAATTCTAGGCACATTGAGATTCTAAAACATGGATGAGGTGAATTGTAATCTTATAAACTTCTGTGTTTCTAAAATCTCTGTTTATCTATCTTTTATTATATATTAGAGATTACAAAGAATGATATTTATTATTTAAATATATAAAATTCTGTCTGTTTTTAGTATTTAATCAATTTTAAGTTCTTGCCAAGTTAAATATTTAATTAATTAGATATTAAAAATATAAAAAAGAAATAATTTTTTGAATATGAAAAGAAGATTTTAGGACTTAACATTTTATAGTATTTAAAAATACTAATATTAAATTATAAGTCGGGTGAATTCTCCGTTAATCGACAAAATTGAAACTAATTAAAAATAATCGATATATTTTTAAAGGATAATAATATCACCTCATTTTTCATGATATGGGAAAAAATCATTCACGTATAAAAATTTTTACGTAGCGCGATTCAAACCCATACCTTTAGGAAAACCGTCCAAGCGCTCTAACTATGACTTATACATATTTCTAATTAAATTGACTATTCAAAAGTGCCTAATTGATTAAAGAATATTTTAAAGTATTTTTGTTTCCCAAGTCAAATAACACTTTAAAAAAATGTATTTTTTATACAAAAAAGTGTCACAAAAACAAGCAACTAATAAAATAAAGTAACGAGATATCGGCGAGGTAAGAAGCGTTAACGCTCATACAGGTTTCAGAACCGTTAGTCGACCAGATCAGAGTAATGCAGTTTTCGGGATTGTCGCTATATTATAATACCTTTATCAATCATTTGCATACAAGCATTATAAGTGCATTTTTTATTATAAAAAATATTATACGACCCGCCTGGCGCAGGGGTTCAAAGTGTGATTATAAGCGCGATAGGTTGTGGATTCGATTTCCACTTGCAAAATGAAATTTTGAATAATTCCATTTTCTTCGCGCTGGCGTCGAGGTAAAGCGTGGCGTTGTGTTCTGCTAGTCTACACGCAATGCCTTCAAATTCGGTGGAAAATGGGAAACGGAGTGTCTTAACACTAAGTTCCCTTTGCGTACCCTGCTGTATACGGGATATAGCGTTGCTAAAAACATATTATAGCAAAACATAAAACAAACTATATGTGAGACTATGCAGTTTATCTTATTCCATACACAATTATAAAATTATGTATGGAGTAAGTAGAGCTTCAGAATTTTTTCTCTTAAATTTTTTGTTTCAAAAACAATTGACATATTATCAGAAATGAAACGAAAAATAGTATTTAAAAATTATGCACATTAATACTGTATTAATACACACAATATAAGAAATAAACAAATCCATTTTAATTAATAAAGATAACCAAAGATAAATTTGCCTTTTGTACAGTACTTTTTAAGTACCATTCAATTCAATTCAATTCAATTAGTATGTGATTTCACATATGATACTACATTCCCATATTGCATTTGTCATATGAAGTATGGTGCACTTAAAGATATGGTGGTTTCTTTAAGATAAGATAAGATAAGGGAAGTGTTCCACATAGTGATTTAAGAACGATTCCGCAATGTCTCCGTACGATGCATTTCCTTGTATACATAACTATTTTTCTATGTTTCCATATATTTACTACTATAAAGTAGGATATATTATCTGAATTTACAATTTTTTTTTTATTTTATACTATGCAATATAAGAACGCGCCGGCCTAAGAACTATGTCGGACGCAAGTGCCTTGCTATACCAGTTCCTGGGGCGCGACCTCCCGGATGCCTATGGAAGCGCTGGTTGGATGTCGTGATGCAGGACTTGAGAGCCAATGGTCTAACCACCGAGGACGCAAAAAATCGTGCAAGATCGTGCAAGTAGGTTGAGTAGGAAGGCAGACCCTGGTCATAGCCGGGAATAATGCCAGGAAGAACAAGACTATGCAATATAAGTTGTCAGCTTTTTAATTTTAAATTTACAAAATAATATATATAAAAATCAGTTAAATTTAATAAATTAAAAACGTCACCATTAGGCATTCTTGTATGGAATATATCTTTGTTATTAAAAAAAAACCGCACACCCTTTGCATCGACGTCAGATGCGCGTGCGCATAAAACCGGCGTCCACCGTAGTGCCGGCGCAATCGCACTCAACACGCCTCGCCGACAGCCGTGAGTAGCTTTAGATACAATAATTAATTATTTATTAAATACACGTGCTTTTTTTAGTATATAAATAAAGTGAAAAACGTATGTGAAAGTGCTTTGAAAAATAATTTTATTTGATTTATTAAAAGTATCGGTTATTAGTCTAGTTTTTGATATTGTTTTCTGAACGAGTAAAGTTTAATTATATTTTGTTTTTTATTTTAAATATTTAATTAAGGTAATGTCAATATTTAAATAAAATAAAAAAAGTCACTAAAAAAAACAACAAAAAATATCACTAATTATAATATAAAGTGCTTATTTAATTGAAACAGATGCGTGTAATTTTATTCGAGCACCTAGATCTACATATTTTGCATTAACAAATATTTTTTTGGAAATTGTACAAAAAGAACTCTTTTAGTCTACTTTTAGCAAATTATTCGGGTCATTTATTATTTTATATCAAACGCTATTGACACTAGAGACGTTAATTAATATTTGGTGAAGGACGACGTAAATCTTGTTCAAACCACTTTTAGAGAAAAATCAAAAGTTCAAATTAAATGGCGGATGTCATTTTCTGTTGATTGATCGTCGTCTAGAATATTTTATCTTGTATAAAAGTCTAGAGTTTGTAAAATTATATAATAAAAAATATTTAGTAATAACGTTTTACTGGTAAGAAAAGTTCAATAATATACTTTTTTATTTATTTTTTTTAGTTTTAAAACTGATATGACCGAGACCATCTAAAACTTATACAATATATATCGAATTTCAAAACCATTTTTTTATAATAAATTTTAATTATTCTTTGTATTAGATTTTTTTAAATATTATCATGTTACTCCAATTATAACTTTAGTTAAATACATTATTATTATATTCACTGAAGCTTAAGCATTGAGGCCAGACGTCACACAGGGGCACACGATAGATAGTGGGTTCGATTCCCAAATTTTTATTTCTTCGTTCTGGTATCGAAGCAAAACCCGTTGAATTTTAACACGCAATTTAACACGCAATACCTCCAAGAATTCTACGGAAAGTGAAGAGCGGTGTGTCCTAACACTAACCTCCCTATGTCCACCCTGCCACTTGCGGGATTCAGCGTGAAGCAGTCAAACTCAAAAGATCATTAAATGTCTTATATAATTACAATGTAAAATTTCACCCTAACAATAACCATGTTTGCACCCTCGCGTCAGAATTATTAATCGTCGGCATTAGTTAAGTAAAGCGACACCACTGAAAATTCATTATAATTTAACCTTTCATGCAAATTGGCTTAACCAATACAACCGCGTATTACTTTTATATTTATATAGATATTTGGTAATTTTATTTGTGAATTTCCAATAGAAAGTTAATAAATATATGTATATATATGTAATTCGTGTATTTTTTCATTTTATAAATACTGTTTGTAATATTAGAGGCCGTAGTGGCGCAGCGGCACAAGGGTGTGGCTGTAACGTGACGGTTGTCGGTTCGATCCCCACTCGAGGAAGTGAAATATTTATTTACATTTATATTTTCATTTCTTCGCTCTGGTTGCGAGGCAAAGCGCGGCGTTGAGTTCTGCCCTTCAACACGCAATGCCTTCAAAATTCACCAGAAAGTGGGGAACGGAGTGTCTTAACACTAGGTTGCCTCTGCCTACCCTGCTGTGTGCGGGATACAGCGTGAAGCTGTATGTAATATTAGGGAAATAAGAGCTTACGTTATCAATCCTTTGTCCACGTAGTGGTTATATTTTCATCTTGACTTATCTTCTACATTTTTAAATGATGTACAGATAGCATATTGGATTTTCCGCATATGAATTGAACTCTGTAAGAAAGTAATAAACATAGAGAAAATAAATTTAAAATCTGCCTTGTTATATGCTATTAAATCAAATTCAAAAGTCAAATTATAAAATACATAAATTGTAACCTATGTGCTTTTCTCACGCTATATATATAAGCTATGTTACTATAAAGTTTCATCAAAATCCGTTCTGTAATTTTTATGTGAAAGTATATATATAACAAACATTTTCACAAGCTTTCACATTGATATATCGAGAAGGGCAATTGTAGCTTTAACTATATGTTAGTCAAGCAACGATTCACTCTCGAGCACCGACCTCAGGAACAAAGGATATCGACATGAACTCGTGTGTCATTGTTATTCATTGCATGTTCCCCCATAACTATGGAACCTTGGGAGTGTTTACGTGTTTAGATACTAACGATGTGCAATTATGATATATCACTTCGTTAATAAAACAAATAGAATATGAATAGCTATCTAGAGAGATAAGACTGTAAATACGATAGGTTGTGAGTTCGTTTTCCACTTGAGGAACTAAATATTTAATATTATATATAATTTCTTCGCTCTGATGTCCAGATATAACGCAGCGTTGAGTTCTGTCTCTCAGCACACAATGCCTTTAGAATTTAGTGGAAAGTGGGTAGTGAAATGTCTCAAAACTAGGATCCTTCTGCCTACCTTATCTAAACTTGATGATAGTGGACTCTAATACTACCTCGCTAATAGCTTTATATAAACTTAAACTTTTATTTATATTTCAATCTAAATATTTCTGAGGTGAATTCTGATAGACTTGCTGCGACAGGACAATGACCTAACAATTGTGTTTGTGGAAAGACTACTAATAAGATTTTCTAGTAAAATGTTATAATATTTTTAAGCTTCACGCTATTCCGTACATAGTAGGGTAGACAGAGCGAAACTAGTGTTAAAACACTCCGTTTCCCCATTTTCCACCGAATTCTGGAGGCATTGCGTAATCTTACTAATAATACTATAAGTCTAATGTATGAAAATATTTAATTTTTAATTTCCTCGAATAAGAATCAAACCCACATCATCTCACGTTTACAATCACGTCTGTTAATATACATAATGTTGTCATTTTATTTATATATTTCAATTTCTTCCAAATGTCTACGATGTCTCTAGTAATATAACGAAAAATCATATTTATTAAGTACGCTACGTATATTAATTAACTAAAAAACCTTTTAACATTATCTTTGAATATTAGGGTCGACTTATATGAAAATTACTAAAAACATTACTTACATATATTTTAGCATATTTTTAATAAACTTTACAAATTCTATTCCATTCTATTCTACAAATAAACTACAAAAATAGAATAATTTAGTAAATAATAAAGCAGATTTGTTTAGTATAAATTTCTATGTAAAGTTGGCATAATGAAGTCTTCCTTGCAACTTCAATGGAGTAAAGACCGCAGATATTTCTGTCAAAAGCGTTGAGGTTTTTAATACTTGTTCGTTTTAACTGTTATAAATGTATAGATTATATTATAAAAGTATTATTCTCTAACAAATTTAGAATTTTATAATATTGAGTTAGTATTCCTAACTTAACCACCTTTACCTTAACTTTTGGATCTCGTAAGTTTCCTTACTGACAAACTGTTAGATATCGCGTAAATAAGTTTTTTTGTATTGTTTTTTGTTTATTATTTTCAGTGTACATTTAAAATTATTTTCATATACAGAAATAAATTTCTTTCCACTTAAAGTTCTATAAAATATTCTATTCTATAAAAAGGTATATAATATACTAGTATTATAAAGGAGAAGATTAAGTTTGTATTTTTGAGCTCGGTTCATTAGATTTGTACATAAGAACTAGACGAAGACTAAAGAAGAACACTACAGGCTATATTACATCACTACAGTGTTGTAATTTAGCCTGTGGTAGAACTACAGAATAGTCTTGAGCCCACTCCAGAAATTTAACTAATCAAAAAATTACCTTAATTAAAAAAAAAATCCTTTAAACGAACAGATCTATTCAAAACTCCCGCCCAAACCAGGTCCCCCTTGGAAAGTATTCCTAGATATGGCCCTAGGTGTTCCTAGGTATACCTAGCCATGGCACATGGATCCATACACAATTCTTAGCTCCATTTCCATGGAGGCAAATCCGTAAAACATATATATATAGTCCTAAATTGTTTAAACAAAAATTAATTAGCATCCCCCCACCCTACTTAGTGCCCAAGAACCTACTGAATATAAATAGAATTAATTATGCATTTTATAAAGGGGTGATTTTGTGACGACTCGAGATAAACACTCGTTCTCGTACTGAGTCGGGCTTTATTTGAATACATTTGCATTGTTGATTGAATTTAATGCTTTGAATTCTACTGATGTTTCACCGGTTCATTTCCCTGATATTAACATTTTTATTTACTGCGTAGGTTACCTACTAAGCGAGTGTTTAAATACAATTTTTCCCGTATATTATAGGGTTCTGTTGACTGCATGAGCCCACCACCCATGTGAGAGGTTGAGAGTTCGATTTCTACTTGAGGAAATAAATTAATATTAAATATTTTCATTTCCTCGCTATGGTAAACGAGAGTAAGTTCGGCGAAGAAATGGAAATAGAAATTTAAAAAATATTTCAACTCAAGCTCAAACGTCTTCTTACATGAAATAATTAAATTCCCTAAGTGGGAATCGAATCTACAACTGTCACGATTACGTTGTGCCATTTATGGTTCTTTAGTAGTAATAAATGAATCCTTTGAAATCTTTGTACTGTGAGTAAAACACACTGAGTACATTCAGAACAGGTCAGTAGGTGGAAAGATGTGGACCGGTGTACCGTTAACGAGATGTCCGTTATATTAGGACTAAAATGTTAGCTCTTGTTTACATTTTAAAATTAAAAGCAGTTTTTATCTTAGTATTTCCAATTTTATATGAAATTTATGTGTTTTATATGGTTATTTTAATATAGAATATACCAAATTATAAGTTATCTTCAACAAGCAATGCTTCCAGGGTTCGGCGGGGGCCGAGGAATGGAGTGTCTAAACACTAAGTTCTCTGCCTACTCTGCTGTGTAGAGATACAGCATGACGCAAAAAGTAATAATAATTAAAACACCTAAAAATATTCAAATTGACATACATTAATATTAGTTTGTGTTGGATGAATATTTTACGTTAATTAAATAAACTTTTTGGTAGCTCCCGTTGATTCTATTAATATAATATGCAGTTTACAGAACTTTTCGGTAACTAACGTTATTTACAATCCTATATCCTATATCCTATATCCTATATCCTATATATCTTATAAAACAAAGTCGCTTTTCGTGTCTGTCTGAACTTTCTAACTCTTCTTCTTCTAAACCACCCAACGGATTTTGATGCGGTTTTCACCATTAGGCCGAGTATTTCTCAGGGAAGGTTTATATATAGTTTATTATTTGTACATTCCTATGTAAATTACCATAAATACGATAAATGTGTATAAAGTCCTTCCCGTTGAGACACTTTCGCGCATGCGCTGCTTTAATGGTAAGTACTACATGAAAATAATGTACTGGAGTATTGTTCCTCTTAATAAGATCTACAAAAAAGTCCGCGACAGCATATTCGTATTTTTAAGGATAACGTGTAGTGATCATATTTCTGTCTAAAAATTGTAATTTCAATATATTTTTTATTGTGAGGGATATTTTTCCATAATGGTATTAATCCTTATCCTTTAAAATACTTTATTAAATTTCTACGTTAAACGAAGATAAAATTTGCTTTTTACACAATTTCGAAATTGCGAATAGTTTTAGAGAAAAACGCATTTAATTGTTAACACATCACGCCGTTCACACATCAGCTGTATGTTACTCAAGTTTCACTTATCCCTTACTCTCAACATATAAATAAGTATATTAGTTACGTTGACCATTTAATGTAGATCAAAACTGTCTTTTACTGTTTTTCATTTTAATAAGTACTTTAGAAGTTGTTACAATATCAAAACATCCTTGCTGCGAAACGCGCCCCGCGACGTTTTGCTTATACAAGCGCGTCATGAGCAGTCATCGGTGGTTCAGTGGTAGAATGCTCGCCTGCCACGCGGGCGGCCCGGGTTCGATTCCCGGCCGATGCATTCTATTTAATTTTCCTCACAGGCAGCCACGTAGTGCCTACCCAACCGGTGTCGCTGTTTTAACAGCATTAACCACAAGCTCAAAAAAAAACCCGCCTGCCTCTATAGCGAAGAAGATTTAGATTGTGTTATTTATTTGTGTTTATTTTAAAACAATTGGAAAATCCTTATTGGAATTACGAAAATGCGGGTTGCATTAGGGTTTAATTAATTTTCACATTATCTTAAGTGCTTTGCAAACATACATTATGTGAATAATTCAGTAGTTAAGGCGGGCGAAGCCGCGAGCAGGTCGCTAGTTAAAATATAAATAAAACAAATATTGTTTGTTGATGTTTCATCCCGCATGTAGCAGAATAGGCAGAGGGAGCCTAGTGTTAAGACACTTCTCTCCCCATTTTCCACCTAATTCTAGAGGCATTGTGTGTTGAGTGGTTGAACTCAACGACGCGCTTTGCTTCAACACCAGAGCGAAGAAATTGAAAATATTAGATATTTAATTTCCTCAAGTGGGAGTCGATTCCACAACCTGTTGCGTTTTCAGTCACACGCTAGTGCCTCTGCGCCACGACTGGTCTCTATAGATTATTTATAAAGTAAAAAATAATTACTATAATCCAATTATAACATTTTTATTGACACTACAATAAAAATAACCCGAGAATCAATGCTTTCTTTTCAATCTGATATAAATTAATTAATGAAACAAATATAAGTGAGAAGAGAAGAATATTTCTATAAAAAAAATAAATTTAATTATATTAGCATTTGAAAAAGAACCAAAAGCAATACATACACTTTGTTATTAATATGAAAGAAAATGCTGAGTAAGCAGAGAGAAACACAAAATAAAGAATCTGGAGAAATTAAGGCTTACCTAAATTGCGTGGAGACGGTTGGGGTACTTTTGAACGTGATTGATTACCAGAAAATCTAAAAGTATTAGGAAGGTTAATGTATCGAAATATTTCAAAAGTGAAAGGTTAAGGGTAGTACCTACTTTTAGTTTTTAATGAAAAACTATGTATTGAAAGGAAATATCTATAGGTCCAATATTTTTGAGACATGCGATTTCTGTGGGGAAGTTCTATTTGTATTTTTATTACAAATATTGTATCAATTAAATCGAGTTATAATATAAATTAATACTTCCATTAAAAAAAAAAAAACTTATTTTCAAGCAACATAGGCTTATAGTTGGTTAGTACAATGGAATTACTTAAGAACTATGTTAGTAAAATAAAATACAAAAAGATAATATATAATTACTTTTATATAAATAAATAGCTACAATAGGAAGATCTGCAAATACCTTCAGGATGCTATTGGTGCTTGCCCTTACCCTTTGTATAACCGACGCCACCTTTTTACGCATTATCGCAAAATAATCATAAAAAAATTAAAGATTACATGAAAAAATCAAGTAAATATGAAATTTATTTGTGCACTTTTAATATTTTATTTAAAAACTAGATAGCTAAACAAAATTATGCAAATTAAAACGGCCATTGTAATTTACCTGTGACACGAATCGAACCCACAATCTTCGCATGCTATCATTACCTTGATGATTAATTATCAACACAAACCTCACTACAACATTGTTCTTTGCAGGTCAGAATGCGGGTAATACTATGCACGTTGGCCGTCTTGGCTGTATTTACATCAGTAAAATGTAAGTTTAAATACATTTTTTTTTTAAAAAAAGAAATTAAATCAGCTTCACGCTGTATCCCGCACACAGCAGGGTAGGCAGATGGAACCTAGTGATAAGACATTTCGCCCACCATTCCGCCGAATTCTGGAAGCTTTGCGTGTTGAGTGGCAGAACTCAACGCCGCACTTTGCGTGGACTCCAGAGCGAAGAAATGGAAATACAAATTTAAATAAATATTAGATACCCTCGAATGGAGAGCGAACCCACAACCAGTCGCGTTTACCGTCACTCTTTGTGTCTCTAAATACATATATATTTTTTATATGATAAGGAATTTCTCTCCTATTATATTAAATAAGAGTATTAAGAGTAAGAGAGTGACAAATGTAATATATATACCTATAACAGTCGCGTTGATAAAAAAACATTTATTTACCTAAGTACGTTTATGTGGAAAACTTCAGAACTAGCTATGTTAATCCAGCAGGGGCTTAAAACGATAATATAGTAGTACCTACAATACTTAGAAGCTTATTATAAAAGGCTTAAAATATAAAATTCACATACTTTTGTTTTGATAAAATTAATACTTATTTATAATATGAAAATACTTCAATGTCATCGAAGGTTATTTTATGCTCTGGCCACTGAGATGTAAGCTTACTTAAGTTTATATATATAGTCCCCTTGATTTATTATAAAAATAAATAAAGCTTCGATATCGTTATATCATATAGGCACTTAAAAAAAGTCACCCTATTTTTTTTTTATTTAATAGCGATAGAAAAATGAGAAAAACTTAGATATTATACGAGTATTAACACTTAGAAAAGTTTTAATTTTGAATTTTTCTTACAGAAAAAGGAATGATATTGAATAACAATAATATAATAATTGTGAATTTCCTACTAAAATGTAAAAGATTGGTTAACTTTATTATTATACTGTTAGTTAAAATCGTTTGAATTTTATGCAGGATACCATTGTATTATTGTAATAAGCAATAAAATTGTAACCTGAATATTGAAAAGAGCAACTGTTGAGTTTCTTGGCGATTTATCAACAGAACTGCCTTCCGAGCTGGTGATAGCTTCATTGAACATGAATATTCTATAATTCAAAAGTGTTTGTAAAAATCTATTAGAATAAAGAATATTTCGAATTTAAATTCACAATAAGTACGTTATTTTTGTTGTTTTTGTTAACAGCGGACAGCAAAGCGCGTATAGTATGCTACTTCAGTAATTGGGCGGTATACCGGCCGGGCGTCGGGAGATATGGCATCGAGGACATACCAGTAGACATGTGCACTCATATCATTTATTCCTTCATTGGAGTCACAGAGAAGTCCAGTGAAGTTCTTGTCATTGATCCAGAGGTAAGAACTTAACTTAGACAATTTTATTTATAAACTAATATTTGAGAATTGAAAATTTTATGAATGTTACCAGAGTTACTAGAGTGGGGAAATGTACATAATTAAAATATTATTATTCCCCTGAGTGGGGCCGAACCCACAACCGCTGAGTCACAAGTAAGACTGTGCTACGATGGCTTATTCATAAAAAAAAATAAGAAAGTCCAATTCATTTAAATCACTTTCATGCAACTTCAAAGAGACACTAAACTTGTCTAAAACATGCTCCAACTCTCCACAAACCAACCCCAGGGGTCACTTGACATAAATCATGTTACACTTCGAGTTAGAATGCTTGATCATAAACTTTAAACTAACGTGTATAATATAACAAAGTTTAACAATCCTAGAAATAGGGGTAGCCCATTCCATTAGCTGTCTACGTGTAAACTCTGTTACTTATACCTTTTTATGGCTTACCTCGTAAAAGTAACACTCTTTATTATAGTTTAAATTGAACACTTACAATGTTGGGGTAATGGTTCTTATGCTTTGGTTAAGTGGTAATCGTATGGAAGGCATCGTTGGTAATCCTGGGTGGCAGCGAGGATGCTAAGCATACGTTTTTATGATCCTTTGAGTTCTTGATGTTCTATTTTATTATTATCTTAGTTAAAATATGGAATGTTATGAAATTTCTTTTAAAATAAAAGTTTTAAGTGTGGAAGTGCTTGTATATAAGATTTCATTATATATGTAGTATGCGTGGATTTTAATTGTTGGATTTTTTGTTATCATAATTAAATATTTTATCTTTTTCGTACAACAGAATTGAATCTTTCCCACAATCGACGATCGAACCCACAATCTCAGTCAGACTACGTCTCACCGCGTCACAACGACCTACCTAATAATATTCCAATATGCCAAAATATTTTTTTATACCATTTAAATAAATCGTCGCCTAATAAAATTATAAAAACATTATTTCCCTATAGTTGGACGTTGATAAGGGTGGGTTCAGCAACTTTACGTCTCTGAAGAAAACTCATCCAGATGTCAAATTCATGGTGGCAGTGGGAGGCTGGGCCGAGGGAGGCTCGAAATACTCTCACATGGTGGCCCAAAAGTCCTCTAGAACGTCCTTCATCAGAAGTGTTGTTGGTAAGTGTCTAAGTATTATTCAGCTAACATAAGTAGGTACATTTACCTTTTATAAATAGAAGTCGAATTGTATAAGGAAATAAATTGAGGTTGCATTTATAAATTGTTCTCAAGTCTGAGATCGATGTTAAGATCTTTCATTTAGAGATATATAATTTATGAATGAAAACGGCAACTCAAGATCAATCTCAGACTTGAGTGCGGTTCATAAATATGGCCCTAATTTAAAATAGTGCTTACAGTACTATATATATACCTATCACTTTTTCAACAATAGAATACTTACAACTACAATGGTAACAAGTCTGATAAAGAAAATTCTACCAATCTCGAGAGAGTAGATTCTTATATTCTTAAGTTTTCTTTTATAAATCAGGATTAATTGTAGTAAAGGGATTTAATATTAAACTAAACATTAAACTAAAGCAATCAATTTTATAATTACTTTGTCTGTGAAAAAAAAAAGATATTTTTTTATATAATAGATATGCCGCGTAAGTGCTTGCGGCTTCACCCGCGAAATCACGATAGCATTGGTATTTTATATTATGTAATAGAGACTCAAATGTATCTTATATCCTTTCTAATGCCTCTAAGAATGTATATACCAAGTTTCATCATAATCGGTTAAGTATTTTTGGCGTGAAAGCGTAACAGACAAACTTACATACACATTTATAATGTTAGTATGAAAATCACAAAATCCTTAATATACTTCTAGTGCGTTTAAATAGAAACCCTTAACTTGTAGAGTTCAAAACCTTTAAGTAATATCGATTTCACAACATTCAGTTAAAGGATTTCGCGCAAAGTACTAAAAGTAAACAAAGCGAGACGCTGTCGGAAGTACAAAATTACTCTTGGAGCTTTAAGTACGTGGTATGACTTGAAAATGGTGTTCCGCATACTAGAAGCGACGTGCTGGGATAATATGATGGCTATAGTGGAATCTTACAAAGATTTTTCTATTGTCAATATTGTTTTTAGATATGTATTCCAATTGGAATATTTTCAATAACAAAAATTAGCTTCACGGGGGTAGGGGGTATCAAGTGCTAAGACACTCCGTTCTCCATTTTCCGCTGGAGACTGAAGGCATTGCGTGTTAAGTGGCAGGATTCAACGCCGCGCTTTTGTCTTGACACCAGAGTTAATAAATGGAAATATAAATTAAAATAAATATTTCTTTTCTTCGAGAGGGGATCGAACTCACAACCAGTCCTCCAATGTATTTAATATGTATATTGGCAATTTTTCTATAATAAAATTCATTTAAATATTCGTACATTTCATAGAGTCTGTTGAATAGCGATTGTCATGAAAATATTGATTCTCACTTTTGGTTGCGTACCTCAGCCAAGAGTTATCTGGTAAAAGGGTCAAAACTTTGACTTTATAATGCTTATTGTTTCCAAGGAATAAGTTAAATTTATTATAAAAGCTTTACTTATTATAAATTGGTATACAGGATAACTAATGTTAGAATTCTGAAATAGCTTAATTTTCAATTATTTATTTGAATTTCTCTATCTTTTTAAGAAAATCCATCTATTTTGTAACTAAGAATATGTTATTAAACGAATATTGCTATAAGTACTAAAATCTTTATAAACCTAGATTTATTGAATATCCTAGTATTGGATTTGAATGCCATTTGGAAACAAAATTCTCGATCTATCTGTGAATGCTATTGTGAGGTTGAACGGTATGTGATTAAAATAATGCATCGCCTAGCATTTGCATTTAAATGTGACTGCCACTGGGTGGGTGTCTTCCGAAGACTGGAATTTTTATGAGCTTCAATGAAAGCCTCAATATTAAAAGTTTTGGTTCCTTCTTTTCTGTACACATCAGGGAAGGTAGTGTTAAGACACTCCGTTCCCCATTTTCCGCTGAGTTCTAGAGCCATTGCATGTTGAGTGGCGAACAGGGCGAAGGAAATAGAATTATTAAATATTTTATTTGCTCGAATAGGAATCGAACCCTCAACCTGGCGTACAGTCACACTTTGTACTCATGCGCCACGACTGGCCTTACTCTCACACTCACTTAAACTTAGGTTCTTTCCATATTCGTTTTTGACATTCTGTGTTTTGCATTCTTTTAGTTCCATATATTCCTATATATAGGAAATTACTTACATTTTAATACGATTATATGTAATATATAGTATGAATTTAATTACATAATATTACAATAAAATACAATTAATATATTTGCTTAGGGATTTATACTTTGCTGTACGAAGATTTTCGCAACAACTATTGTTTTGAGTACCTATGATAAGATGTCCCTGTGATAACTACCTTTATAATGACTAAGGCTTGAATTTGTCTGGAAATTTTAAGTGTGCAAGTTCTAGAATAAGGAAATTATTAGGTATTTTTAGAGCTCGTATTAAATTTCTTTGATTTTGAAGTATTAAATACTATTTATAATAATCTTTTATTGTTGGCCTATTCGACAACTGAATGTTTCCAAACGGAACCTAGCACTCAAAAATAAAAAGAAATACCTAATATGTATATTATTTGTCATTTTAGATTTCCTCAACCAATACGACTTCGATGGTCTAGACCTTGACTGGGAGTACCCTGGAGCAGCTGACCGTGGAGGCTCCTTTTCTGATAAGGACAGATTCTTATACCTGGTCCAAGAGTTAAGAAGAGCATTTATCAGAGCTGGTAAAGGTTGGGAACTCACTGCTGCCGTACCCTTGGCCAATTTCCGTCTGATGGAGGGATACCATGTGCCTGATCTTTGCCAGTAAGTACCCTTAGAATGTTATTTTATTAATTCACAGATAATAGAATTTTTGAAGTAATTTCATTATGTAAGAATTAACTTGGTTGATGGATCGATCACAGTTGGTCAATCGATCGAGTTAATAGTGTTTTGTTTTTTTTTAATATATAATAATAAATAATAACAGTAATTTCTCTTGAAATGTCAAACGTAAATAAAATTAAATATTAAATTGCATGAAGTTGTCGAAAAAGCACGATAATTACGATAAAATAAGTGAATTCACAGCAATCCCCCATTGGTTAAAGTTGAGGAATTATTATTCGTACGAGTAAACTAACCTACAGTAATGTTCGTGAAAATTGCGGTTGCAATTCGGTGTGGTGCGTTCTGAATATTTTCTCTTGAATTACGGCGAGAATTTAAAAATTTTAACATGTTAAATAATTGTTTTGTGTGATGTGTTTGGATGTGCAATTTTCAGTTTAAAATTTAAATTGAAAAATCCATTTACAGTTAAATTGGAACTTGTCTGGTTAATTGTATACGATGGTAGGTGGTTCAAATCTCATACATATTTTTAAGGATTATAGTTTAGGTTTTGTAATTGATTTAGTTGTCGATTATACTAATCGAGGCCAGGCAACGCACAGAAGCGCGCGACTGTAAACACGACAGGTTATGGGTTCAATTTCCAATCGTATAATACATATTAATTTAATAAATTTCATTTTCGTTCTCTGGTAACAAGTCAAGGAGCGGCGTTAAATTCCGCCACTCAACACGCAAATCCTCTAGAATTCTGTGGCAAATGGGGAACGTAAATGTCTTAATCCGGAAAGTCTAGGTTCCCAAATTTCTACAAATATATTCTAATAATCAATTCTCCTTCTCTTATTTTTTAGGGAGTTAGATGCTATACACGTAATGTCCTATGACCTACGAGGAAATTGGGCTGGCTTCGCTGACGTGCACTCTCCTTTATACAAGCGTCCTCATGACCAGTGGGCGTATGAAAAACTTAATGTGGTAAGTATTTTTATTTTTGTATCAAGATAAAGGCGTAGGCAGCAGGTTCTGTTATACATTTCTTAGGAAAAGCCAAAATTTTATATAAATAACTTAGTATAGTTCCTATTATATCTATTTTTCTTCTATTATAATATCTAGAAGTTATTAGGGTTAAGTGAGATGGTACATAACGATTTATGGGTCCTAATCCCATTCAAAACAATGATTGCTTAATTCTTAATATAATTTATTATTTGAATTAAGTATTTTTAAAGACGGCTGTTGATTATGATGATGATGATGATGATTTATATTTGCCTGCTCTGATAATATAAAGTGGAGCTTTAAGTTCTGCCACTCAACATACAATATAACGAAATTAGATTGGATAAAGTAGGATATCAAGTATGTTTTGCATTATATATTTGGAAATTAAACCCAAATAAAGTTAAAATTATAATTGATTTTTAGAACGATGGTCTCAATCTATGGGAAGAAAAGGGTTGCCCGTCAAACAAACTCGTCGTGGGTGTTCCTTTCTACGGAAGATCTTTCACTCTGTCAGCTGGTAACACTAACTACGATCTTGGAACGTATATAAATAAGGAGGCTGGTGGTGGCAACCCTGCACCTTACACTAATGCTACAGGATTTTGGTCTTACTATGAGGTATTTTAAATATTATTTTTGGTGTTTTCATTAGATACTGCTTATAGCTTTTACTGTGGCTTCGCCCGCTTTTTATAACTGTTTTGTATTATAGTCAAATTATACAATCATTTTATATAAATAGCCTATGTATCATTCTGGTGTATATTACTTTAAAGTTTCATCGACATCGGTTTAGTAGTGTTAGCGTGAAAGTGGAACAAACATCCATCTTCACAAGCTTTCACATTTATAATGTAGGATTAGTAGGATACTTTTTATTATTATTATTCTTTTTGCCAGAAATATTACAAAATAATTAATATTAACTTAAATTTTAATTTTCTAATAATTCCCGATTAATATATAATCAAGGATATATAGGATATATGTGTACTAATAACTAAATACTTATGCTATTCCTTACACTCTGGGCAATAGGGCGTCCACAGAGACTTGATTTTGCACGAACTTGAGCATTGCGTGGCTGTGATCGATTAGTGATTAGGATGCTACGTTAGCTATATGCTCAGCTGTAAAGAAAAATATTTAAAGAACTTGTACAGTACATTTAATTTAAGTCTTCATCAAGAAAATAAAATTAACTTAAAATATTCCAATCAAATATAAGTGTACGTTTAAAATCATGTTCTAAATGTCTAAAAACAACAATTTTTATATATTATAATTTTCTTGAAATCAGAAGTTTGGCTCAAAAGTTTATAATAAAATTCAATTTCTTAGAGTACCTACAGCTATAAATTGTTTTTAAAGTTATCAAAGTCATTACTCATGCAGACTATCTAGTTCTATTCTTGGTTCACTATATTTTATTTATTATTGATGAAGCTGCAGTAGTGTTTTGACTTAATCATAATGAATGGAGATCTAAATTGAAGAAGGTCGGGAATAAATGGAGAACTTTGATTGCAAAAAGACTCTATTACGTTTTTCTTTATCAGTATTAAATACAATAATAATATCTAGTTTTTTGTTTATAGCTATCCATTACTGTATGGTATATATAAAAATTGTATTATGTTTAATTGGTATAGAAAATAAAACTCAGAAACAGCTTAGGAAAAAGCAATTTGCAAGTCCTCCTTAAATGAAATAAATAATCATAAAGGAGTTGCATATTTAGGTAAAAGTTTACAAAATAAAAATATAAGTAGCAGGTGCCTAGAGGCTGGCGTGAGCACGAGGTAAATGCGTTTCAACATTAAGATTAATATTTAACAACTTCAACCTCTCATTTTCAAGTATTTATAGAGCGAAAAAGATATTAATTTCAGTGAAAGGAAACAAAGAAATTGAGAAAAGCTCTTTTTCATTATTTTTACTCATTGACTCATGTATTTAAGCAAACGAAAAAAAACATACTAATTTTTTTCATTTCATAGATTTGCATGGATGTTGACAAGCCAGAATCTGGATGGACCAAGAAATGGGATGACCATGGCAAGTGTCCTTACGCGTACAAAGGAACTCAGTGGGTTGGATACGAAGACCCTCAAAGTGTCGAAATAAAGATGAACTGGATTAAGGAAAAGGGATACTTGGGAGCTATGACTTGGGCTATAGATATGGACGACTTTAGAGGCCTATGTGGAGAAACTAACCCATTGATGAAACTCTTACACAAACATATGAGTTCTTACAGTGTGCCGCCACCACGAACTGGAAACACGACGCCTACAGTAAGTTTATTGTTTATATCGATTATCATTTGTTTTACCTTACTTTTAGACGTATAAAAGTTATTCGTTCACGAAAAGTATCTTAGTTAATTTTATTTTTCGATTGTTAGTGTTTTTTAAAAATATTCTAAAGAAGTTAGTGAGTAAGACACAAAATTCTGTTTCAAAGTATTTTAAAGTGGCCAAAATTTTATAAAATATATAGCCGAAGTTTTAAAAGAAAACTAACTACACGAAGGTGTTCAAAATTGTCCAAAATTTCGTAGACTCTCGTAAATGACGAGGGCTCGCACGAAACTTGGGCCATTCACCTTCTTTATAGAAATTTGAGTTCATTTTTACCTTCATAAAGTCTGCCTTCTGAGACGATGCAAACTTCATTAAAATATTCAGAATTTTAATTAAATGTATACGCAAACTACTGTAATGCACTCTTCGTTAATATTATAAATAATTATTTTAAAACATCAAAGGGCACTATAAGTAAGTATAGTTAATTGTTCTTTGACGTCTCATATTTTGAAATGCTCTTCTAAATTATAAAACTTAATTAAACCTATCAATATGGAGGAATATTACGTTATTATAACAAAATGGAATATTTTAATATATGAATCTTATTTTCTTTTCCAAATATTTTCTTCGTGATCTTAATATAAGGCTCAAATATAATGTTATTGATAAAGTTAAGTTGTTAACTTAAAGTGGATTTGTTTTTCTAGTACAACTTTTATAAGCCATTAGTAATAATCCATTGACCTGTATTCATTAATTGATTTATATTTATTATAACCAACATATCAATTTTGCACACGCTAAAAGAATACAAAAAAACTCACAAATTCCTAAAACAGCTGTCCTTTTAAGTTAAGAAAAAAATATCATAGTAATAAGTATGTTTTTTCCATACACTAACAAAACATTAATTGCTTTAGCCGGAATGGGCCAAACCACCATCGACTCCATCGGATCCCTCAGAAGGAGCACCGATACCATCAACATCAACGGTGGCTCCCTCCTCAACATCAACTACGCAGCCATCCACAACACAGAAACCATCAACGACAACTCAGGCTCCCTCTTCTAGCGAAGCTCCAGAACCTGATGTAGAACCACCACCAGTGGTACGATAAAAGATTATAGTTAATCGGAATTATGTTAAATAATAATATGATGATGATTGAGATCATTGTGGAGAAGCAGGACGGACCCGACGGTAAACATCTGGTATTCGATGTTTGTAAACGTCTGGTATTCGATGTTTGACCACATATCATCAAAGGGATGGGGAGAGGGGGTTTAGAGGGAGGGTTTAAAGTGCTAAAAAACCTTACGTGATTAATAGACGGCCCCATAGGCAATATTCAATTATAGATTCGATTTGATCCTTGCCATTACGTTCTCTACTTAATTGCGAATATTTTAATTTTTTTTAATATACTATTTAATATTTAAAGCTTTTTTATTTAATATATCTTAATTTTTTTGCAATCCTAAAATATTCTTCTAAATTCTTCAGGAAAATGAAGTAGACAACCCCGAAGTGTGCACATCCGCAGATGACTACGTGCCTGATAAAAAGAACTGCGATAAGGTGAGATCACACTGAAATACTTGCTTTTATGACTTTGCTCAGAATATTTTGCCACTAAATAAACTCATGCCGCGTTTATTAAGAAAGGGTAATAGGAACATTTCATAAAAGTATATATTTTTCATAAAAGTATTTATTTTTTGTGATATTGTAAAATCTACTTGAAATTCATAATATTCTTCACAAATAGAATTTTGTAAGCACTTTTAAATCATCGATTGAATATTAAGCTCCTACTGGTGGTGAAAAGCCGGCATAAAACAAAAATTTAGAGTTCTGCCACTTTACAGGCAATATCCCGAATTCTTATGGAAAACGGAGAGAGAGAGTCTTAACATTAAGTTCTCTCTAGGGTTTATACCTTATGACCTGTTGAACATAACCTTTTTATTCTATCTTTTAAGTAACTAATTTAGATACCAGACTATTTAAGCGTCAGGTGCCGTGGGCTTGCAATTTTTATTTCTTTTAAAGAAAGCATTATTCCGCTCGCTTGAAGAAGATTGGATTCATAAAATAACGATGGCGATCATAATAGACACTTGTAGTTCCATCTAGTTAGCTTTACCAAGATTTCTTTCATGTAAATGAGTAAAGTCAATGGAAAATGTATTTTGCTTGGCTTTGTTTTATTAATTCTTTACGTTCACTTTTTTCTCCTCTTAAAATTTTTATTATGCACATAAATATTTCCTTAGATGAGATTTGAATCTACAACCATAGCATACGAAGAGTGATTATATTACCTTCATATTATATGTAGGTAAATAATATACATAATATGAAAAATCCACAAGTAAATATTTATGCCAGTCTAAAAAAGTGCCAGATTAAATATGAGGCCAGTCGCGGCGCAGAGGCACCAGCTTGTGACTTTAAAGACGACAGGTCATGAGCTCGATTTCCACTCAAGGAAATCTAATAAGGAACGGAGTGTCCTAACACTAGTTCCACCTGCTGTGTGCGGGAGACAGCGTGCAGCTAAAAATAATATAATGATATAATAACATTCTTCAAATTATTATTAGAAATACTTAGGTATTAGTTCAATCATTTAGAACTTAGATAGTGTACAATAGCTAGACTAACTCGACTCCAAGAGAGCTTACGTAATCTAGACAGGTGACATGCTATCTTTATTGCTTTTATTATTCTTGGTTGGCCGTATGAAGTTTGTATCTTTTATCTTTTAAGATTTACTTCTAAGAATAGTATTTATTAAATTATTTATTTATACATATATGAATTGTTGTGAAACTAGTTTTTCTGTTTATTTCTAAAATAGTGTAAAGGTAATTGTTCTCGCACATATTCTTCTAATGTAGAGCCATTAATTGAAATTAAAAATATAAATTAATTCATTTTTAAAGCCTTAGAAATATACCTTCCAAGTACTTCATAAACAATTAAACATGCAACTGATAAGTACTTAATTAATAAAATATTCTTTTTTATAGTAATAATAGCGTACCTATAAAAAAAGGATCCTTAATAAAATATCCTTTTTAACCGACTTCTGTAAGAAAAGGAGGTTATCAATTCGACTGTTTTTTTATAATAATAATAGCGTACTATAAAAATAGGATCCATTAATTCTAAAATTAGACAGACTTGATTCTCAGCCGTGTAAAACCATTCTCGTGACAAATGCTGTGCTATCTCTGCAGCTTGGCTTCGCGATGTTAAGTTTCTTTCTATTATTTGAGCTATTAATACAGATAAAACTGATTTTAAGCATTTTAGAAAATTATAAGATTAATATTAGATATATTGGAGGAGGTTATGGCACAGCAATATAAGTATGTGTGTAAAGGCGACGGTTATAGTTTCAATCCTATTCGTGAAAATGAATTATTATTAATTAATATTTTCATTTCTTTACTCTGGTAACAAGGCAAAGTGCTTTAGTGCCCTTATTTAACTCTATTCATTTATATATAGAAGAAAAGAGAAAACTAAAAGTAATTATATACAAGTCTCTTATGGTCTAGGTGCACAAGATTTAAAATTTTTCCAAAATTACAATTACAATAATAAAAATATAATTATAAGAATTATTCAAAGTTTTTCGTGTAGAGTGGCGGAACTCAACACCGCGCTTTGCCTCGACACCAGAGCGAAGAAATGGAAATATAAATTTAAATAAATATTTCATCTCCTCGAGTGGGGATCGAACCCACAACCAGTCAGTTTTACAGTCACATTTTGTGCCTCTGCGCCACGAAACGCCAAAAAGTGGGAAACGGAGTGTCTTAACACTAGGTTCCCTCTGCCTTCCCTGCTGTGTGCGGGATACAGCGTGAAGCTGATTTCATTATTTCTACAAAGTTTAATAACATATTTTAATTATTTCCAGTACTGGCGTTGTGTGAACGGAGAGGGCATGCAGTTCTCGTGCCAACCGGGCACCGTGTTCAACACCAAATTAAATGTATGCGACTGGCCCGATAACGCCGACAGAGACGATTGTATCGCGTAAATTTATAATTAAGTACTTAAAGTTTAGTTAAAAAGGAAAAAAATATATAAATTAATTGAAATTTTTATAAAAAAAATATTATTTTCACAATCATTTTTATGATTTAAAATAGTGATTGTTAAATTAATATTAGATAAAAACTTGCTCAAGTTTAATTTAAAATAAGGTAAGGGAGTTTTTTAAAATTCATATTATATAAAGAATTCTACGACGTCTAATAGTAAGATTAGTTTTAAAATTTAAAACAGTTTCTTTCATGCTTATTTATTTACTTAAAAGACTGAATGTAAATAATAGGGCCCGTATTTATATATTTGTTTCAAGTATGAGATTGTACATTTATTTTTTTTTATTTTCTGTAGACAGACAGACACTAGTAAAAAATGGTAACATTATCGAACTGTAGTTAACCTAAGGAACCTATATTTTAAATATTCATATTTGAAAAAGACTAAAATCGTATTTCATGTTTAATTATATTGTATTTTTATGCATGATTGAAATTGTTTTATATATATATCTCATAAGTTAAAAAATGTATAGATCAGAACCAATCGATACAAATCTTATTACATAAGTTTATCAATAACTGCCTTTATAGAAAAAATATTATATATATTTTATTAAGATTATAATTTGAAATGTAAATTTTAAAACCGCTATTTTAAAACAAAAATAAACACTTAAATCTCTTGGGAGCGAATTACGTCTAAGCCTCCAGAAGAAATGGGATTAATGGGAATGTAGGATGGTGTCTTAACTTATTTATTCCACTGATTGAAGCCAATAAAAGAAATGTAAAATTTTATCAATGTTTTATTCATTTTTGTCTCCTTTACTGCCTAAAGTGTAGCTAGCGGCTATAAACATCGTTACATTTTTGTCATAAAATTCATAATTTATGTAAAATTTTATTACTTTTACTGTTAATGCTCAGTCGGGAGCATGAATTATTATTTATTAGTTCATATTTTCCATTTTTTGACTCGAGTAGGTACTAAGGCAAAAAGCGCAGCGTTGAGTTACGCCACGTCATACATAATGCTGTGAAAATTCCGCGGAAAGTGGGGAACGGAGTGTCTTACTTAACACTAGGTTTCCCTTGCCTACCCTGCTTGACGCAGCGTGAATCTAAAAACAACCTCCCGTTACAGTAAAAGTTTTGTAATATACTTCGCTGAATTGTTAGAGAGTAGAGAGTAGAGTTCCTTTCTTCCTTGACTTTAAAAATGCAATATATCGAATTGAAAACGGAAAATAAAAATGGAGTGTATTGACATTGCTTGTATGAAGCTGACAAAAACAAAAGAAATGGCTATTATATAATACACACTCGATGCTCTAACGTGACTTCTTTCGTTTATACCAAGTATATCATAGCTAAGGAAAATGTTTTTTTTTTAATATAAAAAGTATCTATGTTCTTTTTAAAACCTCTAAAAATTATTTATAAAGTTTCATGATAATCGGTTGAGTAGTTTTGGCGTAACAAATAAATTTACCGTCACTTTTACGATTTTAGTATGATTTAAAAGATTTTTACACTTAAATAAGTGAAAATCTACTACACATTTAAAAATTATTTTTATACGAACAAAATATCAGGGGCCTTGTGGGAAGTAAATGTTGACTTTGAATGCTATTGCGGTGAAGATTTTAAATCATAATGTTAATGAAGGCACGTTTTAGATTTCCAGCGACATATTTATATTTTTTTGGAGAAATTGTTTTACCTTATTTGACGCGTGGAAAAGCGCGTTTTAATGGAAATACTTATCATTTTTCTCCTCAACTCGAGAGATGAATGATAAGAACTGACAGCTAAAATAAATTGAGTGTTTTTGAATTGTTTTGAGTAATTTATATTATGCTGGGAAATAGAAATAAAATTTCAATATTCAGTTATTAATGGATGTTGTTATATAACATGGAGAATTGAAATTTTATTTATGTTTGATAAAATTAGTATAATATATTAAATATAATATTTAAAAGTAATAAGTATAATTATTAATAAAACTATAATTTTTTTTGTATGTCTACTCAAGTTTGATAATAATTAAGAAAAATAAAATTTAAAAAATTGGGCTCGTCCGGGATTTGAACCCGGGACCTCTCGCACCCTAAGCGAAAATCATACCCCTAGACCAACGAGCCAGCTGACAATGTTGTCGAAATTATAAGTCGAATACTAGCTCAAGCATCTGTTATAGAAGTGAAAGGTTTTATATAATGTGAATGTTATTTTTAAATGTATGGATTTTTTAAAATCTTGCTACATGGCGTTGACGAACGGTTCAAAACATCTGTGGGATTTTGCATTTTTGAAGTATGTACTTATTTTTATCATTTGAAATAGATAATATACAGGATAGGTTAGTAGTAGTATTGTTATATCATAATTATAATACATTTGAAAAATATGTAATTATTTGCTTATTTTTTACAAATTTTAAATAGCCATCGTAGCGCGTGTGTCTCTATACGCGACGATTGTCTGTTTGATTCCCACCCGCGGAATTGTAATATTTAACATTATCATTACTCTCACTCACTCAACATGAGTGCTCACTCAACACGAATATTGGGCAGAGAGAGGGAAACGGAGTGTCATGACAATAAGTTGCTGCAAAAAAATAGATAAAAGCATACTTAAAAACAATAAAAAAGATGACAGAAAATGTCGATTTTTAACAATACTTTTTATAGTAGTTTATCGGGCCATCAAAATTATTTATCTACGCAAAATAATCAATTTATTACGCGATAACAGCCATAATTTTACTAGCATAGTTATAAATAAATTGTTTTCACGTGTTTTTCACTTCAATAACGATTTTAACACCGTGCTACCATAATATAGTAAATATGTAATTAAGGCTAATTGTTTTATTATGGTTATATTTTTTATAAAGAAGTACTGTGTAACAAGTCTTTTGTTTGTTTTCTTTATCATTTTTTGTCAAACGTCGACCAAATTAGTGGAGTAGTGGAGATATGAAAATAATTTAAATCTGTATATTCTTCGAGAACCCACAGATTTCATAACCATAGAATATAGAATCAGACAGAGTTAGTACAATCAGAGTTAACCTTCGAAAACACAGTATCAAAGATACTGGAGGAAGGTCACGTAAAAAGAATGAGAACCCCTCGAAGGGCATGTATGAAGAGGTTGATGACAGTGGATGAGGCGAAAAAGGTATGTGGAGGTAGAGTTTAGCGCTCCGTTCTCTTTGTCTATCCCGCTAAGGAAAAAGCGTGAAGTTAAGTTAAAACAGAGTACTAACTCTGTACTTAGTTAGTAGTTATACATACATGATTTTATTCTAATATCTAGTTTTTTTATTTAAAAAATGCGACTGAAGTTAAGTTAGTAATAAATAATAATAAAAAAACATTTATACATAATAAAAACAAGAAAACAACAATTTAACATGAACAATTACATATAACATATATTTAATACGAATATATTAACTAAAATATATTAAAAAAATAAATGAATTTACTTGCGCATCGCACGGCGCACTAAGCAAGTCTGCCTATTCCGCTCTTTAACGCTAGTAGAGCCGAGGGAACCACTGCTGACGCGTCCCCGCGCCATCTTTGCAGGGATTTCGCGCGCAAAAATACGTCACACAGAGTAAAATATAAATGTAAAATGAGTGTTGTAATAGAAAAAAATAATGTGAAAATTATGTGTTATTAATATTTAATAGAAAAAATAATAATTTATCATGTGAAACTTTCAGACAGCGTGTGTAAAAAAAAAGTTCAGTGACTGTTGTGAGAGCAGAAACTTATTCGAAAATTTTGAAATAGGTAAGTAAAATGGATTTTCAATTATTTTTTTTGTGAAAAATCTAGATAATTAACACGAAAACTCGCTAAAATCTAGACTTTTAATCTTAGCAGCCCTTTGTTGTTGCGATGTAAAAAAGGAAGTAGTTAAACGAAGTGTGCTGATTCACACTTTCGCTTTTGTTCAGGCGTCGGATAAAAGCTCACGCGGCATTGTTTAAAATCATGATAGTTTTTTCGAGGCCTTTAGCTTTCTTTACTTTTACATCTATTACGATGTTGTATAACTGACATAGCGTAAGTAAAAAGTTGCGTAATTTAATATGAATATTAGATCAAATATTTTTATTTAATAATCTTTATTTATTTTATATTATATCAATTTTAATTAAAAGGTTTAAAATATTAAAATTGTTATATATTTAATAAAAATTATCATAGTAAATATTACAGTGAAGATTCGTAATATTATCTAAAAAAAAACTAACTTAAATCTATAGGTCCGTAAAGAAAGCTTTTCATGTCAATAGCTCTTAAGCAATGGCGATGCATCTTAGCAGTTTTAGCACGAGCCACAGATTTTCAGTCTAGAAAACGTTTAAGAACTTACGTAAATTTTTATGCCTGAGTAAAATTACAATATTCATCATATAAAATTATATTATATTAATAATTTATATAACATAAATTAATACACATTTTTAATATAATATACATATCAAATAATTTAAAAACTTAAATTAAACAAGTATAACAAAAAAAATTGTTTAAAAATAATTTCAACTCATTCTTATGTAATTTCATGTGCTGATAACTAAAATAAAATCAGAAAATGTTTAAGACGTCAAGATTTTCACAAACGCGAATTTGCCTATGTTCGTGGCAGTATTTTCATGATATGAAATGATTTTCTTCTAAAAGAGGAACTAGATTACAAGTACATTTCATATATTTTTTAATAATAATAACAACTAAATTTATCTCTCCGAACAAATTGTATTAAGCAAACAAGCAACAACACAGTTGAAATTCTCAAAACAGCTTTTCAATTTTTCCATAGGAATTTCAATTTCGTTATACAATTTAAATAATAACATTTTAACTTACATTACACTAGTTTACAGCTTTTATTACAGTACTTAAAACAGAAATAAACATTATTGGTTTTGCAAAGCCGAATGTTTCATACTCGTATATCACGTCAGTGCTGATGTACTCTTGCGTTTTAGTCGTAGTGATTTATTATTTCTATTTGCCATCAAATATGTGAGTGATGCATGCACTAAATTACGCGTCTGTCCTATAAATTTTTAACTAACCTTATATAAATTGAAATGGAGTTTCTAAAAATTGAGCTTTTTTTAGCTGGATTTCGTTGTAATGACAGTTTTTTGACTTTATAATTAATTATTAATTAACTAAACGGAATATAATCGTTATTTTCATGTGAATATAAAACTAAACTTTCATATTAGTTTATTATATTATATAACAATTATATGTTTTGAAAAACCTCAGAAGGACGTCCTTTATTCGACGCATATAATTATGTATCTACATATATTAATTGTTATGTTTAAAAACTCATAGCTTTTCACTAAGTATTTAGATTTAGATTTTTTTTATTAAATAGAATTAACCCTGAAGTTTGTTGTATGTAAACTTTGCAAAAAAAATCGCACTATAATAAAAGAAGAAAAAGGAAAAGAGAATCATTTAATATTGATACTCGTATATAAGTTTTTTTTTTTATAGATTGAACGTAATATTCCAGATACTATCAGGAATCTAGTTTCACAAAAATTCCAACTCCAAAAGTAGAAATAGGGGATGCTCTTCGATCAACTATTCATGTGTGTAAGTGTATAGTTGATCGTAGGGGATGATTTATCGTTTAGCTATTGATTTAAATGATATGTTGAGGGTATGGTATACCTCCAGTAGTTTTTTAGCTTCATGCTATATCCCCACGTAGCAAGGTAGGGAGAGGGAACCTGGAAACTTAGTGTTAAGACACTCCATCTTCGTTAGGACACTTCTGTTTCGAAAAGTCGTGATTACTTGATACCCTCAAACCGTAGTTAGTTTCATAAATTAAATTTGGAATAAGAAAATCGACTGACAATCGTAAAGTAAAATGTCATTAAACCTTTTCATCACAGTAAATTAAAGGAAACAGCCAAATAAAAGTAACATTAATTATAAAATCTTCAGTGACAAATTAAAATTCTATTAAAGTGCACACATGGCGGAGCCGGAACGGAGTGTCTTAACACTAAGTTCGCTCTGCCTACCCTACTGTGTACAGCAGTGATACAGGATGAAGTTGATCATGGCGTAGCCAAAAGATAAATTCTAAGATACATATATCTATATCTCACATTATTAAAGAAATTACCTAATATTTAAAAAGTTTTTTAATTTTTGCTTTTCAATTTTTCTGTCTTAATATTTTTATTAAAAGTTTTTACATATCTATGTAAAATTTCACATTGGTACGTAAAGCAGTCTTGATATCGGTGTATCAGGCTCATATTATGTTAAACGGAAGCCATAAGATAGTGACACCCTAGCATAACTTTTGTAATAGAATATGCAACAAAAGAAAGAAATATACACACAAATATCACTTTTTTTATATTTAACATAGTTATTTAAAAAGTGAAAATATAATAATATCTAAGTAATATGTTCCTTGTAATCGAGATCATCCAGAAATAGCAAACATATTCTGAAACTTTGTGCCCTTATTTCACGTTACCTACCGCCGGCCATGTAGAACAAACAACTAACAAACTTGCCTGCTATCATAATTACTTCATATTAGATTTCCGGCTTACGAATTTGTACGTACTTTTAATAATTTCTGTGATTACAGAGTAGGAGAAGAAACTTAGTGTTAAGACACTCTGTTTCCCAATTTTCATTCAATTTTCGAGACATTGCATTACCAGAGCGTGATAATGAGAGTAATTAATTACTTTGATTACAGACCGACGAAGGAATTATAAATGTAACGTTTTTTTGCAATAATTTAGTTATGGCTGTATAAAATAAGAACAGCATTTAAAATCCAAATCTCTCTTACTGAATCCTGATTCCGAGGATTGCTTATTGTTTTCCTTTTTTACTTCACTCGGAATAGAACTCCATGACATAGCGAAGTTTCAAGTTATTTAAAAAAAGAGCTTAAAGTAGTTCTTTATTTCTTATTATCCATACCTATATTATAAATTCGAATGTAACTCTGTCTGTCTGTCTTTTACGCAATCAGGGCCAAACCGCTAATTTAATTGTGATAAAATGCTCATATAGAGATACTTAAGGGTCTCGGGATGAACATAGGATACTTTTTTTCTCATATTTGTAATATTTTCGATATACACCAATATATTAAAATACTTTTTAATTTAACATGCAATTTATTCCGCAATGTTAACCGACCGTTGCTAAGCAACGATTTGCAAAGTTTGTTGTTAGAAAACGTCACCCAAAATGAGCTTGCTTGACGCATCTCTCTATTGAAAACTGAAAATAATTTCATAAATATATTCAATAAATATTCGGATAGTTCAAGCGGGCGTAGCCGCGTTTGGGTCCACTAGTACAAATATATAAAGAAACAATGGCTTTTTATTGACAGTTTTTAACTAAATAAGAACTTACAAGGAAATGTCTGTCTCTTTAGATAACATTTACTCTATTAGTAGTAAGATATATATAGAGAATATGTACGCACGCAAGTTATTTTTGTACAATGATTCTGACATTTTATTTCCTCCTCTTAGTTTCCTTGGAGATTTCCGTAAAATTATCTTTTATGCTTTTTGCTTAGATAAAAGTTTTCGATGATATTAAGAAGTAAATTTACCTTTTTTACACTTGGGATTTATTCTTTTTATTTTTATTAACTTAGCTCTCGCGTCCTTCTTTTCCCATAAAAAGTTCAAATTTATCCATCCGTCAATAAACTTATTAAAATTATATGTGTATTTTTAACATAATTCATGGCATAGAATCTCTCATTTTTCAGTCTCCAAATTTATTATTTGGTAAACTTTTGAAATTAAGACGCAAATTTACATTGAGAAGATATGTATATTTATATTTATTATTATTTTAAGAATTTTTGGGTAGCAACAAAAGCTGTATAGAAACTCATACATAAATTAAGATTTTCTCTAAATTAGTGTTATTTTAAATGTAGGTACCTACTATTTATTTTAGAAAAATATGAGAAAGGCAAAGTATACGCTTATTTTATTTATGTAATTGAAGCAGCTAACAATAAAAAGACAGAAATAACCAATTCTTCTCTCAAATATCAAACACGATAGAATATCAATATTGACATCGGCGACATTTCTTTTCTAAAAATTAAAATTTCCTTATTTTATTTTTTATATTTTTTTGAAAAAGATATAAAATTTCAAATTTAGTATATTACATTAATAAATATATTTTAATAGTTTAAAGAAAATAATAAATAACTTAAAACAATTTTATGATAAGTTAGAAATTAGCTACTATTTAATTCAATTGTTTAAAGGTCACCAAACAAAACTGTTATAACTAACTTTCACAAAAAGTTTTTGGAGAGATCCCAAAGTGAAATCTTGGCATATAAAATTGGCCAACCAGACTAGCTCAATATGCCTATTAAGAAAGAAATCTAAGGACAAATATTGTCTTATTCTTCAGCTTCACGCTATATTAAGTACGGTAAGCAAAGGGAGACTAGTGTTAAAACACTCTGCTCCTTCCTTTCCGCTAAGCTCTGAAGGCATTGCGTATTGAGTGGGGGAAGCCCAACGACACAAATGCGAAAAAATTAAAATATTAAATTAACATTTCCTCGAGTAGGAATCGAACTCACAACCCGCCGGCTGTTAGAATAACACGCTTGTGCCCTATACAATACATATCTATAGCTTTTATATTTTTGCAAATTGCTTAATTTATATTGTAAATATAGTGGAATTTTCCATCAAAATAACAAAATATAGCAAAATTACATGTATCCAAAAAAAATCAGCTTAACGCTGTTACCAGAACACAGCAGGGTAGGTAGGTGGACCTAATATAAGAAAGACACTCCGTTCCCCATTTTTTTTTATCCCCCAAAAAGGAATATATAGCATTCCTTGTTTGAACAAATTATGAATCCAAAAAAGAAATAGTTTATATAGAAATTATTAAT
The DNA here is from genome assembly GCA_016802625.1 of Heliconius numata. Taxonomy (NCBI): domain Eukaryota; kingdom Metazoa; phylum Arthropoda; class Insecta; order Lepidoptera; family Nymphalidae; genus Heliconius; species Heliconius numata. The sequence goes on along the minus strand of JAEBDU010013448.1, from coordinate 149,801 downwards.
TTTTATGAAAGATAGAAATACAGTATCACTCAGTTTTATTAGTATGTATATATGGAGTTTTCTAATATCCCATAGTGAGGTCACGCACAGCAATATTCTATGGCATAAAGCCAAATATTGCAATAAGTAATGAAATAATAAACTATTAAATAATGTTTTTTTTAGCTTCACTATGTATCTCATATATATAAGGGTAGGCAGAGGGAACCTAGTGTTAACATATTCCGTTACCCACTTTCCGTTGAATTTTCAAGGCATTGCATGTTGAGTGGATAAGCTCACGCTCAAGTTCACTTCACACTGGTGTCAAGGCAAAACGCGGCAGTGAGTCTCTAAAATTTAGCCACAAATGAGAAACGGAGTGTCTTAACACTAGGTTCCCTGCCTACCCTGCCGTGTGCAGGATACAGGGTGACGCCAACAGCGTTTGTCAACAGCTTATCAGGACGCACTATCTTCCGGCTACGCGTTGACGTCACCAGGAGATTTATAATCCGGTCGATATAGGAGGTTCTATTGGCAGAGGGCCAAATTATTTTTGCCAAATTCGCGAGTTGCTAGCAATAAATCCAAGCTAAGGTTACCCCACCACTTATTCTTGCGAATCGATGTACCCTCTGGACTATATTTTATTTATATCGTGCTTCTGTTGATTGTTAAAACGCTCGTTACTTCTGCCTTCCGCTATTTGAGAACCATAATTCTTGAAAACTAGGGGGTTTAAGAAATAGATAGAAATATAATGGCGTACATATTTTGAGGCAACTCTTAGTATGGTTCCATGTAAACAAGTATTCGTATTTTTTTTAATTACCTTTTCTATAACAGTTTGCACAGATTCCTAAAAGGTTTTGTAGATAATAGTTGATTACAATAATTAATTATTTTTCACATTTTACTCTCTTTCCCAACTAATCCCGAGTGATTGCCGATGGCCATTGCCTTGCCTAGCCTCGACTGTAACATAAAAAAAAATCAGCTTCACGCTGTATCCCGCACACAGCAGGGTAGGCAGAGGAAACCTAGTGCTAGTTAAACCTGTAGAACTAAGAGAATCTCGCAATATTAAAAATAGCTTGCCTAGCACTTAAGTTTTATTGAAATTCTAGTAAATCTGAAAATAACTAAAAAGAGCACTGTGCATTTAAATAAAATCTTTTTAAACGACATTAATATCTTATCGGAGGATTTGCGCTTCAGGCATTTTTTATTTATATTCGTTGCATTTATATTTTAGAGATTTAAGATTCTGTTACCAATAAAAACTCAAAATTGATTTTATTATTTTGAAATATGTTTAAATACAGTAATTTTAGGCAACTTGTAGTATAGATAGCTAAGTAATATTTAAATAATATATACATATAATTTTGATAGTAGTAATAAAAAACTAAAATACTAAACTAATTTTTTTACAAATCCAATTTACAATTTACAATTCTAAAAAAAGTATATAATAATAAGCTTATGAAAAACCAAATTCAGTTTAAATTTCTTAAAGATATTTTCTATACATACCGAGAAAAAATACATTAACGTTAAGGGTTTTTACCCCCATAACTCCCTTACTGAAAGGGTTAGAGACAAAAAAACTGGCGTGTCATTATTTCAGCTAAAAGGCAATACAGTTATAGTAAAAACATTTCATTAAAAACCAATACAGCTTCCCATGTTAGACCCTTTCAGTTCTAAGTTTATTTATGTAGTATATACATATATTTGTAGGTATATTACCTCTTTCACGCAAAAATGACTATAAAGTCTATAGGTTGTAGGTTCGATTCATATTGTAGGAAATGAAATATATAATAATATCATTTCTTCGTCCTAGTATCGAGGCAAAGCGCGGCGTTTATTTCCACCACTCAACATGCATCGCAATAGAGGATCATACACAAGGTTTTCTTTGCTTACCGTGCTGGACACATACACGCGTGATACAGCGTGATACAGCGTGAATCTAAAGTAAAGAAATGGTTCGTGGTTAATACATATACAATTTAAAGGATAAATATTTTAGTGTGGATCAAGTTTATTTTGTGCTTTAATATAAATATAGAAAATCATACATATTTATATAGTGTGGGATATCCGAAATCGAGATTGAGGGCAAATGGCTGTCTTTTGATATTTTTTCTATGTGAATCGTTTTATCGAGAAAATTGTGTAGGAGGATGTGTTTTTCACTTTTAGCTATTGCTGAAATATTTATGACATTTTGACTGAGGAAAAAGATTGGTTTACTAGACGAGTATTAGAAATGACAAAATAATATTAATTATTTCTCAAGAAATTGGTTATTTTTTTGTGAAAAAAAAAATGTCACACACATCCAGTTAGGCAGAGGAAACCTAGTGTTAAGATATTCCGTTGCCAATTTTCCGGAGAATTTTGAGGCATTGCATGTCGTGTGGTGCTACTCAACATCGCTTTTTGTCTTTACACCAGTATAATTAAAACTAAAATAATTTAAATTTTAAATATTTTACTTCCTCGAGTGGGAATCGAACCCGCCACCAGCCTACACCACAATACATATGTTCATCGATTAATAAAACAAAAAGAACATAACATATTCAGTTAATGAGAAAATAATTAACTGAAAATAAAACTAGTGAACTCATACTGAAATGAGTTTTCCGTGTTTTTGCATCATTAATTATGAACCAGTGGCGTGTCCAGAATGCGTATTATAAAATGGCTTAATTCGAGATTGCAGATTTCATTTATAATTAAATTGTGAAAAGTTATACTCTAGAGATACTAATAAAAATTGTCTTTTTATTTAAATTTTGTTTAAATTTTTATAATTTAATTTAGTTAAAACATGTAAGTTGGCTGGAGGTACTTAAAGATAAATTTCTCTGTCCCTCTAACAATCTAGATAACCCAATACACGCTTCTTCCTTATGTTCTGTAGTCAGTTTCGAAAAAGAAATATGTCTTTAACTTACAAACCAACAAATTTTAATGCGGTTTTCACTATGAAATAGACGGAATATTATATTTATTGTTAAACCGAGAACGTCAAAAGTCAAAAGTGATGTAATATAATCCGCGGGGGCGGTATCTTCACACTATGTTTAAATATACATTTCCAGGATGGAAATCTAATCGACATCCACCTATATATACCACAATAATAGAGAAAAATCTATTTGTATTTATTATATAAAAGAAGAAAGAATTTTTTTATAGATTTTTCACAGCATTCATAATTTCTTTACTTTTAATTATCTTATGTTAGATCTCTAGAGTGGTAGCTAAAGAGAACGAAGCCAAAAACACTACGATATTTTTTTAATTTTTTAAATAAAATCCTATTGTTAAGCCAAATAATTAATTTTATGTGCCAAATTGGTTTTATATTCTGGAAACTTCCATACTACAAAAATACCAGCTGTACCAGCTGTTTCTTAATACACAATTAGTTATTAAGAAATTTATACTGAAAAAAAAAAACAATCGTCGTCTAATTTTATTACTATATTAATAATCGTTGAAATGTAAACGGCATGTAAAATATAGCTACAGGCAAGTTCGCTGCGTGGGCGAAAGGTCACACGATATATTCAAAGTATACAAATGGAAAAACGGTACCAGAGTGGAGACAAAAGCCTGCCTCTGAGCAACATTTACGTGACATTTTACAAGTACGGGTTACTTGTAAGCCACAATTATACTTTTAAGACACTAATTTAATATTATAGTCAATAGAATATATAACTACTTTAAGCTAATTTGTTTGTTTGGTTCGATCCATATTCGAGGCAATGAATTATTAGTTATTAATATTTTTATTTTTTTGCTCTGATACCAAGGCAAGAACCCGGTGTTGAGTTCCGCAACTCAACACACATTGTCTTGAAAAATTCGGCGAAAAAAGGGGAAGCTGTGTGCGGGATACAGCGTGAAGCAGTTTAAAATTTTTAGAATTTTTGAATACATAACTAGATATTTTTTATTTTTTAGCTATGGTATCATTTAAAATATAATTTCAGCGGAATAAAAATAGTTTAAATAAAAAATAAACTTTTTACATGTCACCCTCAAACGATCTATCACGACGTGTTTACCTCGTTCACTTATGTGTTAAAAATATGGCTTCCGAAGATATAAAACATTCCTTGCAAAAAATCACGTCCAGTAGCTTCGTACTCTGGGCAAGAGATAAATCGTCTGGAGCTAAGCTTTTTCTATATATATATTAGAAATACCAAATGTGGAACTCCACGCCATAGTCCATTTTTCTTTATATTTTTTTTACAAATTTATCTTCTTTCATCTTCACTCCGTATACTGTATATAGAAAGGTTAGCTGTCAAGACACTCCCTCTTCCACTTTTTCACTGTGTTCAAAAGGTTTAGTGTCCAAACACACCAGACTTTGCCTTATCAGAGCGAAAAAATAAATGTAATTTCCAGATTGGGAATCAAACGTAAAAGCATCTCATTTATTTACATGTTGTCCACTGAGCCAAGCTACTCAAAATTTTATCTAATAGAAAAAAGAATAGAGCCAAGTCACTAATTACATTCTGCCTAATGGTTATTTGTTATATTAGACTTGTCACGCTACATCAATAGCTTACTTCACACGCAAAAACCTATAACAATTTATTTCACGAAAAAGGTATATTTTTCGTGTAAAAATATTCTATATTCTATTTCTAGGTCATAATCTACTTTAGTACCAACATCTATAAGTTTCATATCTGAGGCGACATGAATACGCTTTTTATAAACTAGGGACCCGCTTGCGGCTTAAAAATATACAATTATTAATTTTAAAATATGCATAATTTGAGTTTATTATTAATAAAAACATTTTAGAAACAATATCTGTACTTATATTGAAAAGTAAAGTTTCAACCAATTAATTAATTTCGTCAAACAATATTATTTAAAATATTATAACTTTTCTTATTTATAAGCCATTTTAAATAAAAATACAATTCTATATAGTGCAATTATATTGTTATCACAAAAATAAATATTTTTTATTTTTATTACGTTATCAAATCTCTCTATTCCATTTATAGATATCGATTCATTACAATTTTATTATAAGACGTCTAAATATTATGTTGTGCATATTACAATATGACTATGACTATGAAGGAACGATAATTTATACGATTAAACAAACATTAGAATTCGTCGAAGAGTCGTTTATCTGAATTATAATTTAATAATTTGTTCTGCGTTTTCCGTCCATTTCCAATGTCTCATTGCAAGCAATTTGATGACAAAAATACAAAGCTGCCTTTTATTTAACTGGACCAGGGAAAGACATATTTTAAAAAACCCCGAAATGATATTTTTTGGTTTTGGTTTTTAGTTGGATATAGGTACCCCAAATTATTCACGAAACTATAAAATATAAATAATTGATAACTAAAAACCGCCGACACAAAGCTCTAAAAGGAAACCAAACAACCAGAAAATAGCTGATTATCTTCATATGGCTGAGCTGAGCTGATTCGATTAAGTCACCTTTCAAACAAAAAAAATTCGTTAGCGAGCTATGGTGCTACAGACACACATACAGATACCCTCATACACGCCAATACACGCCTAACTTATAACCTCTATTTTCGTCGGTGGTTAAATAATAAAGGTTCCCCTTCATTATTGTTTAACTATAATAGGAAGCTCGCTTTCAGTGATGTGAGTTCAGGATTGTAGGTTGATACTGCTAATTACCAACAATATATAGTTTGAAAGTTTCACAAACTAACTCGGTTATGTTCCACAAAGTGAACCTAATGGATTTAAAACGTCCTTTTATATCGTCGATGAAATAAAACAAAGTTGTTTTTAAAACAAATATGGCTATATAAAATTTTAATTATTTTCTAATATTATAAATGTGAAAGTTTTGTTAGGATGGCCGTTTGTTCCACTTTCATGCAATATCTACTGAACATATTTAGATGAAACTTTACGATAATGCAGCTGTTACATCAGAATAATATATGGGCTACTACTACTAATTTGTGTGAAAAAATGTATAATTTAGGTAGAATATAACGATAAGTTTAAGCGGGCGAAGCCGCGTTTGGGTAGTATTTAGTATAAAGTTTAGTATTGTCAATTTTTTATTTTTGTGCACTACGAACACAAGACCCGTACATTTTGTTAATTCAGCTTGTACTGTATCACGTATTTGACAGGGTAGGCCGAGGGAACCTGCTGTTAAGACACTCCGTTCTCCACTTTTCGCCGAATTTTTCAATGCATATTACGACTTGAGTGGTGAAGCTGGTGCCATGACGGTTATGGGTTCGATCCGTTCTTGGGGGAATTAATTATTATTTAATTTATCAACATTTTCAGTTCTTCGCTCCGGGAACAAATCAAAAATCCGGCGTTGAGTTTTGCTACTCAACACGAAATCTTGGAGAAAAGTGGGGAACGCAGTGTCTTAACACTAGGTTCCTCCTGCCTATCCTCCTGTATGCGAAATACACTAATTAATTTTATTACAAATTACTTTCAAAAATAAAATCATATAGTTTCTCTAATGAGCTTAGTTTGATAGTCCAATAGTTGAACTTTATAAGTTCAGGAAGGACATTACAATTTTAGTTGAGAACCGTCATTTATTACTGGTGCAAATAATAAAATCGATTCAATAGGGCGCCTACCAGGCTGACGGCATTCCGAGAAATGCTTGTTTTAGTGGATTTATGAGGGTTTTCTGGCGCTTACAGAAATATGTCTTATATTTTATATGTTTTTGATGATTTGTCATGTCCACTACCAAATATATGAATTTAAGTAATAGTTATATGTTAAACATATATTATTTCATATAAATATATGAAATTTATTGCAATATCAATGTTGTTGTATGCTTAAAAGAACACAATATACACGTGGGAATCTTGCAAAAAATCGTTACTAAACGTCCAGTCAATTAAATTCTGAAATTTTATAATATTCGTATAGTTAACAGTAAATAATTATATTTTTCTATGAAATTCCTAAAAATTTAAACTTTTCGTTTTTTTTTAATTTGTATAATAAGTTCGTGTCCAGTTTGGTAACTATTGGTTCAAAGTTTTCATTACACGGTGAATTTTATAAAAAATACAGCAAAAACTATGTAATAATTATATGTTTAGAAAAGACAATTAAATTATTCTATAACAATTTTTCTTTGTCTTAAACTCATATAGGTAATTCTATATGAAACCATCTCGAGAGCAACATTATTTTGGAGAGAAAAATTAAGATATAGTGATTGGGCAAAACAAATAAAATAGGAATCGTAAACAGACATAGGATTAGCTATTCAGCAGACATGTTTTCGCAAGCTCCTCCGGGATTCCCCTAAAGTGGTAACGTCTGTAAATGTGGAACGTTCATGTGCCAGTCAAAATGAACTAACGTTTATACTCGTATAATACATGCTCGTCTTACTGAATTTGGGAAGTTAATTTTACTATTTACTCTCTTATTTAATTTTTTCCCGGATTCTGGAGGCATTGTGTATTGAGTGGCGGAATTCAACGCCGCTAAGCCTTTTGGCTTTTAAATAATTAATGGATGCAAAAGAAATAAAATGCGGTAATTAATGTTTACAGTCACAAGTGTAAAACGATCGATTTTAAAATAATGTAAAAAAGGGTTTAATGAATGGAAAAACTGGTTTTCTTTATTTAAACCATTTTCATTAGGACAACAAATATGATTTTTTCTTATTAAAAATGTCAAAGATCGGAGAACTATCGAAGTATACAACAAAATTGTCAGCTGAGTTCATAAATTTAAGTAGAATTTAGATTAAAGTTTTACGATATAGTGTATATTCAGACATTTTTCCTCTATATGATGCATAAATTTAACGACTTTTCCGAGTAGACGTGTTTTATGTACATACGAGTACATTGTTTCTTAATAAAAAAACCCATTTTCTTCTGAGCATCTATAAATTTTAAATTTTATTTTACTGAATTGAAATTGTCATCCATAGTTTAAAAGTCAAACGTATATTGCATTTATCTGTCTCTCCGTTTATTCCTTCATATAATTGTATGTTTTGTATTATTGTTTTTCTTATTAAATAATATTCTTCCACTTGTGTATAATTATTATACTGACTTCTTTTTGCCCTAAAGGATGTCTGGAAGAGATGGCTACTTAGCCATGAGACCGCCTTTTATAATGTTGTGGTTTTTATGGCTTTCGTCTCGATATATTTAGTTCCAAAATATAGTATACAAATAAACTATAATATAATAAAAAAATAAAAATAAATGATAAATGCTTTATATATGTATGTACGTGTATTAATAATTTGCTCGCATGATTTAAATTTTCCTCCAATTATTAAAATATATATATTCTTTTTCACACAATTTCACTACACTAAAACAACTAAATACCTTAATACACGAAGTTAACTTAATATATAATTGAAAAACAAAAACAAAAAAAAAACAAATATTCTTTATTTCTCGTAATGACGAAAAACCAGTTTGGAAATCTTATTTCGAAAACTTCATAATATAATATCTAGTAATTTTTTATAAATTTCAAAATTGTGGCCATTTATTGTCCAATTTATGAGTCACAAATAATCCATGACCCTGACTCTTAGATAAAATTGGAAATGGAAATCATTTACTCCTACAATTGCGATATTATAATATAATATTTACTTCAATACAAAATTAGCAATTTTTCTGTTTTCAAAACAATGTCTTAAATCCAATAAAGACAACCGAACTTAAACTTTTTAATTCGAAAACATACACCGACAGAATAAAATCTAAAATGTCTTTAGAAAAGATTCCTCCTTCATCCTACCACATCGAGGCGGCTGTTACTTGAACCGAAATGCAGTTTTTAAACATTTTATCGGTACTTTGCAGTTTTGGTATTGGTTTAAATGTTCTATTCCAGATAGGATAGAAGTGATTAACAGTAAACGTCGAAGTGAGTAATGCTCTTACACTTTTAATTAAATACTTGGTTTAGTCATTTAATTTAAACACTGTAGTAAAAACAGTAGCAACTGTAACGCGACGGTTGTGGGTTCGATCCCCATTGGAGGAAGTGAAATATTTATTAACGTTTATATTTCCATTTCTTCGCTCTGGTGTCGAGGCATAGCGCGGCGTTGAGTTCTGCCACTCACGGGTGTAATGCCTCCAAAATTCGACAGAAAGTGGGGAACAGAGTGTCTTAGCACTAGGTGCTCTCTGCCTACTGATTCTCTGGTTATGATTAGTAGCAACTTAAATTTATTTTATAATAATTTCGATTTTTGCTTACATAATATAGACAATGTTTTACTAATTGTATGGTATATGTATAGATGTGAGGCCATTACTTATTAATGAAGTTTGCAATTTATATATTTAAACTTCTAGAAATAAAAAAAAATAGCCATAACCATTTTACCATAATCCTAAAACAAACAAATAATAATCACAACAAATATAAATCAAAAGTATAATTAATTATATCACTTCGAAAACGTAATTAATGACATCGTCTCTAATTCACCCCCCTTCCCCTTTTTGCATGTGGCGATCATATAAGCTATGTAATACAGTAGAACCACTCCTTTCCTAATAAATTACTGGCTATTACTTCTATTTAAAACTTGGTAATTCCTCATTGAGATTTAATGAACTGAGATTAGACTTGGTAAAATTTTGTGTCAGTTTAATTTTTTTATTAATGACTTACAATCGTGATAGTTAGGGGTCAGTCAGGTCAGGTCAGGTGGGAGGGGTCGAGGGTGTGATTGTAAACGTGACAGGTTGTAGGTTTGATTCCCACTCGAGGCAATGATAGATACTAGTCTGTAATAAATAGAATGATGTTTAATTTTTTCGCTTTGGTGTTGAGGTAAAGCTCGGCGTTGAGATCCGCCGGAAACGCAATTCCTCTAGGATTCCGTGGAAAACGGGTAATGGAGTGTCTTTACACTAGGTTCCCTCTGCCTACCCTGCTATATGCGGGATACAATATGAAACTAAAAAAAACAGCAAACCAGGCAGCTTACTAACTTAACCTAACCTAATCAATTAGTATAAGTTAAGTTATTTGAATCGAACAAAATTTATGACAAAATTTCTCCGTTTTATTCTCTCTGTTTTATTTACAACAAAAACGAAACATATTATTGTATGAACACTAATTAGCGAAATGAGCTTTAAAAAATTTATTAAGGAAAAAATTATTACAGATCTCAGAACTTTCATTAACCCTAATGATCACGAATTTACCTTTTTTCTTGTTTATTTTCTTGAGACCATTTAAAATCCATTACATTTACTAATTATAGGCTATTACTAAAGTAGGGTAAGCATATGAATTTTATTTTTATTTATGACAAAATAATAATTTATATATTTTACTTAAGAGGCAAAGCGCTGAGGCAAGGCGCGGCGTTTAGTTCTGCCATTCAACACGCAATGCCTCCAGAATTTACTCCTGAAAATAATACTTTTTCCTTTTTAAAATCATGATTTAATTATGATATAGACATTTTTCAGTAAAACTATAAAATTTACATATAAAAATATTAACACTAAGCTTAAAAAAAAAAACAGAATTCTGACATCTACCTTAATTCAGTTATTCCATTAGCGTGAGTTTTAATCTAAAAGTTTTAAAAAATTCTCGTACAGACCACACAATACCTTTTGTTTTATGACACAAAGCGTCACTAAAATTAAATTAAAGTTCGTGCACGTCGTTCTGATATTATAATTATTTGATTTAGTTTTAAATATGGTAATGATTTAACTTTAAATCTATACTAATATAATAAAGCGGAAGAGTTTGTTTGTTTGTTTATTTGAACGCTAAGATCTCTGGATCTACGGGTCCGATTTACTATGTTTTTGTTATACTCGTATATGAAAGCTGCATTCTTCAGAAGTGCTATAGGCTATATAACATTACATTACACATATGTACTAATAAATGAAAATACTTTCTAATTTGATATGCAATTTATTCTGCCATGTTAATAACAACCGTCGTAGCTAAGCGTGCAAAGATTGTTTATTGTTTTTAGAAAACGTCACCCAAAATGAACTTATTTTTTGATATTCATCCTTATAAAAATAAATATAATAGTCACTTTTAGCATTTTATCTAGATTGAAATTATAGTTTACTGTATAACATTCTAATAATAATTAAGGAGATGTCACTGATTCGAAATGGCTTAGCCTTCGGGTGGCATAGTATGACCGACGCGAAAATATTCTTATAGTTGCAGCAGACGTAGCCGCGCCGGTCCACTAGTTTTACTATAAATGTTGTTTATTAAAACAAGCCTGGCGTCAACACCAGAACTCAAGTTCTGGAACTCAACACGCAATGCCTCCAGAATTCTGCGGAAAGTGGGGAACGGACTGTCTTAACACTAGGCTCTCTCTACCTATCCTACTGTGTTCTTTAGTATTTATAAATAGATATAGACATAGTATATTTTTGGAAACAATATTAATAAACTATCTTATATTTCAAAGGTTATGGCGCCGCATGTAGATCGTGAAATTAGCTTCTCCAAGAATATGTCAAAGGGTTCATTAATTACGTGTGTGTATTTTAACCCTTTGTTCAGTAGCTCAAAGAAGTTGAACTATTTCCTGACGAGATCAATTATCACTTTATTTACATATAATATATATGTTATTGTAATTTTCATTTACGTTAGATATATACAGATATATATTACAAACATATATACATATATATTGAAGCCTGTCATGGCGCAATGGCATAATCATGCGACTGTACACGACGCCACAGGATGTAGGTTCGATTTCCACTCGAGAAAATGAATTATGTAACATTTTCAGTTCCTCGTTCTGCTAATGTCTCTTAACACTAGGTTCCCAGGTTCCCTCTACCTACCCTGTTATATGCAGGATACAGCGTGAAGCTAAAAAAATGTGTAAATATATTAAATATTTGTGTATAGAGTGGAATAAGTGAATTAAAATTGAAATTATGTAGGTATATTAAAATAATATCTTTAGATTTTGTTTACAATTGGTTATATATTTTTATTGTCTTATAATAATGAGAGATGAATAGAGAAAGGAGAAAACTACCCCAGGGGTAAATGAATACTCCCAGTATCGGAGATATTGCGTTTTTATTCGAAAAAGCTTTGATGGTGTAAATCGCTACGATCATTCAACGTCATGTGTGCAGGGCGGTGACATGGGATGAAGGAATTTTTATTTATCGCGACCATATTTCTTAATGGTCTATTCATTTTGCATTCCTTTATAGTGTTTTAAATAGACAAAAATAGGTAATATATGAGTAAAAATATCTTAAACTTTTGTTTTTTATTTAAACTATTTATAAATATTTTTTTTTTAGTTTATAAAACTATTTATTTAAAACAAATGTTAGACTAGGTTGACTTATGTATGTAAATAATATTTTTATGGACAGAATTCGACCAAAGTTACTTAATATTTCATATTTTTCGGTGGCAAATGGGGAATAGAAATATTTTAATGGGGAACCGATTGCTTTAACACTAGCTTCTTAAATATCCCCTGCCAACTCTGCTATATGCGGACTACAGCATGAAGCTAAAAAAAACATATTCCCCGAAGTAAGAATCAAACCTACAATCATATGTTTGTAGATTTTTCTTTTAAAAAATATTAAATTTACTTTAATTTTGTTTTATAAAATAAAAAAAAGCCTTAAAGTATACATTTAAACAGTCGTTCTAACGAATTCATCTTATTTGCAAAGCAGCGTAACGGGTGAAAAGTCAAACACCCTGTGTAACGCCGCGAACGAGTTTTACTTCACGCTTTTCATCAGACATTTCGCTTTAGCAAACTTATCAAGGAACGACTTGTGGAATAAGAAACACTACATGGTTCTGTAATGTAAAATTTATGTTTCTGTAAAACTTTATTTGAATGTCATAAGTTTTAAGATTGGAATAAGACAATAGTAGTGCAGTTATTCTATGTCCAATATGTTTTTTTTTATCTAAATGATAAATATTTTTATGTACAAAGGGCACTATAGAGATTGAGTTATAAATTCAATATTCTACTCAGGTTATTTAAAATATAGCTAAAATCAGAAAGATTTTTCGGTGTTTCAAGACAAACTTCTTTCTATTCCTGCCTTTGATAACCAAGGCATGGTGTAGCCAAACAACAATTAAATAAAATCAGAGGCAAAGGGAACCTAGTGTTAAAACACTCCGTTCCTCACTTTCCGCTGAATTTTGCAGACATTGCGTGTGAAATGGCGGAACTCAACGTCACGCTTTATATCGACACCAGAACGAAGGAATGGAAGTATAAATAAATATTTAATTTCCTGGAGTGGGGATCGAACTCATAGCCGTCACACACGGTCACACTTTGTGCCCCTGCGCCACAATAGACCTTTTTACAACCATTAAAACAACAACAAATAGATATTTAATGGCAATTGTTTTAGCAGCTACTTTTTAATAAAGAATAATATCACAAATAACTTAAGCTTTTAAGTAGAGTTCTGATATTTTAAAATAAAATCACTGTAAAAATAATATTTGCATCTCAAACATTAAATAGAAATATAGAAGCAGTAGTTATATTCTCTGCCTATGATTTTATTTGTAAAGTTGGAAGTAAAAATTGTAGAAGTTTTTAGTTCCATATAATTTGAGAAATATAAGCTTTGGAATGAGCTTTCTCGAAGTCAAACAATTCTTCATGATATAGAAAAAATAAGCTTGCTTTTGGAATATAGAAAATAATATACAATATTAACACTGCTACGTGGATTTTAAAGTTGCATTTTAATTTTCAGAAGATATAAGATTTGTCAAAGTTAATATATTCATTATCCATACCTATATTATAAATTCGAAAGTAACTCTGTCTGTCTGTCTGTCTTTTACGCAATCAGGGCCAAACCGCTAATTTAATTGTGATAAAATACTCATACCTATAGAGATACTTGAGGGTCTCGGGATGAACATAGGATACTTTTTTTTCTGATATTTGTAATATTTTCGATATATACTCGCACCTCTCTATTGAAAACTGAAATTAATTTCATAAATATATTTAACAAATATTCGTATAGTTCAAGCGGGCGTAGCCGCGTTCGGGTCCACTAGTATTAAATAAAATCAATTACTTGTATTCATACAAAACGGTATCGCCATATATGGCTATATTTATAAATGAGATGACGGAGAGTTTAATCATCTATTTCTGTGATCTCCGCTAATTTTATTTACCGAAGTAAGTACTGGAAGAAAGTAGAAAATTTATTCCATCTCGCTTAAAATTCTTGCCAGTTTCATAAGTTTTGATACGGTCCATGAAGTTTGTGTGAAGTTGAATTTAATTTGTTACTCTTAATCAATAACCCCCACTGCAATAGCTGAGTTATAAGCAGGAATTTGTATATTATAATTTTGCTCGGAAATAAATGTGTGCTTATGTGGCTGGCACAATAATTTCTCATAATATAATTTACTTCGCGAATGTAACAAATGTTTAGGATTTAAACATCTCGGTATTTTTATGAGGCATTGCGGTTTTTTATTCATTTCATTTTCTCTTTTGATAAATTGGTTGAATTTATTAGAAGACTTAGGCTAAAATACAATACAATACAACGATATCGTAATACTATAATCTAATACTGGTCATCGTAGCGCAGTAGGTTAACGTCTGAGCAAGGCAGTGGTTTTGGGTTTAATCCCTATTCAGGGAGGTGAATGAATTTCTTTTTCTTGCTCTTAGAGACAAATCGCGTTGTTAAATTCCGTCATTCAACAAGCTATACTTGAAAAGTTGGGCGAAAACTGAGGAACGAAGCTGAAGCATAATTTTCTCCAATAATTTACCAACATCGGCAAGTTAGCTAAATATAATAATATTATATTTTTACAATTTGTGATCAATACATATCGTATCTCAGAATTCCTGTACTGGCGAGACGATAAATTCGATTTCGACCATACCTCGTTACATCATGAGAGCTATACTGAACCAGAAACATTACTCTTTTATCCATTTAATTGTGTAAGAGAACTTTATGTCGAAGAAATGTTGGTACATTTTGTACTGCGAATTTCCTACGTATGTTTACGGAGTGTAAGCTCACATCAACTAGGCTTAGCACAAATATTGGTGCAAGTTCGATTATTGCCTTTGCTAGAATAAAAGCTGTAATTTAAAATGTTGGCTTAAATAGAAGAAGAGATCAGATGTAGATTTTGCGTTAAATGACTATTTATGTGGGAAGTCTGATAAGAAAAGAGACCAGACTAGTCGTGGTCCAGGGGTACTGCCACAGGTAGGTGTAGGTTCTATGTTCTTCCGGGGGAATTTATTGCTTTCATCCATTTAATCGTATAAGAGCATTGTAAGTCGAAGAAATGGTTGAACAGCACATATGCTGTGAATTCTCTACGTATAGGTACATAGGATTACGGAGTCTAGCTCACATTGACATTAGGTAACAAATATTTGTGCCGGTTCGAATGCTACCTTTGCTAGAATAGAAGCTATGATTATTTAAGATATTTGGCTTAGATAAAAGAAGAGATCAGGATTTGGGTTAAATGCTTATTTATGTTTTAAGATAAGAAGAGGAAGAAATGACAGTCCTGGCGCAAGCTTGTGGTGCGACTATAAATGCGACAGGTTGTGGGTTCGATCCTCGCTCTCTGGTATCGAGGTAAAGAATTGTATTCCGCCATTCAACACGTAATGCCTTGAGAATTCGGCGGAAAATGTTGTCTTACTAGAACTGGAGTGTTTTAACACTATGTTCGCAGTATCCGACATATAACTTGAAGATAAAAAAAGACTTTTTCTAATAGATATGATAAAGTTTTTATTAATAATCCACAAAAAACTACATTCTGAAAGTGAAAATTAAAAATAATCATCCACTATATTTTCTTCATATAATCTTCTTTCCATCAGCGCGCGGCGTATTGGTAGCGAGAAATAAATAAGTATGCAAAAGAAATTTAAAACAATATTAAAAGTTCGATACCACAAACTTTGCATTGGACAGCAGATTGCACTCAGCGGGGAAAATTCATAGAAATAGGGGTATATATAGAGAAAATCTGGTTCCATTCTATCTTTCTCTAGTCAGAACTTATTTTACGCTTATATTTCAAGTATAAGTCAATTTAAAAAAGTTAACGCTTTTAACACCTGGATTTTTGAAATTTAACAAATTTCTAAGATTTTTCTTAGATGTGAAGATCTTATGTGTGATTTTTTTTTCTCTAACATATCAAGTATTATAACGTCGTATTAGGAGATACAAAAATTATCTTTGAAAAACTATGAGTACATATCAAAAGGTTTTTATAATTTCGAAAATAGTTTTTTTATATTTATTTATTTTTTATAGTTTTTTATACATATTTAGAGGTATACATTATAATAATAATATCGTAGTTATAATAAATAAATTGAAAATTTATTTAACAAATATATTTATTTTAAAAAAAAATGTACAAACAATTCTCCATATAATAATAAAAAATGCAAAAACGATAAAATATCATCTAAATTGAAAGCTTTCATTGTACAAAACGGTAATAAATCATGAAATTTTCTAAATAATTTTATTAAATTCAGTGTAGACCTGGAGAGGTCCTTCATTTGACGATTTTCAATTTCCGCCATTACGCCATCTTAGATCATATTTGATTTTTCTTTTGTTAACTCATCGCATGAATCTCTTGATTATGATTACATTATGTTACTTAAATATAATAAAAGGTATTGTAGAAATATTTTAGTTTTAAAAACTTTAATTTCATTAACTTATGAAACTAAAGTTTTAATTGTATTTAGTTTAATAAAACAATAGCTTTAACCATTGAAGAAATTAAATAAAATATTTAAACTTATTTCTTTAATCTCTAGATGTTTGACAAAAACTGTATAAAACTGTAATTTTTCACCAATGTTATTCTTTCGAATCATTACTAGCAAACTTCAATACTTTCAAAGTGGTAAAATGTGTTAACACAATCCTATGAAAACTTTTAATTTATAATAAACACTATTTCAATGGAAATTATCTTGAACGAGAAATATCAATTTGCAGCAGTTTCTGAAATATAGAACGTTTCCAAAAATATTTCTGAAAAGTCTATCTATTTCTGAAAATATTTAGTAGTTTCATTTCTTCGCTCTGGTGTCGATGCAATGCCTCCAGAATTCTGAAAGGAGTGACTTCACTAGGTTCCCTCTGCCTACCCTGCAGCGTACGAGATACAACGTGAAACTAAACAAAATTATATTATTATAACAGAGAGCTTAAAAGCTCACTCAACAATAAAGTCAATATCAGTTACTAAAACACGTAGATCAACTTGAATAACGCAAATCTAATCTATACATATAAAATCGAAGGGTCACTCACTCACTCATCATGAAATCTCAGAAACTACATGTGCTAGGAATCTCAAATATTGCATAGGAGTTATTTATAGGACATAGGTGCTCGCTAAGACGGGAATTTGCAATATTCGACTTCTAAGGGGTTGTTTTTGGGGTTGAAAGTTTGTATAAAACTTCGTTACTACAAATGCTAGGAGTCTCAAAGTTCGCATGGACGTCACTTATAGGACGTAGGTACTCATGGAGACAGAAATTAATAATAACGTAGTTCATGCAGGCGAAGCCGCGGGCGGGCTAGTAACACATAAAATACAAACAAAAACGTAACTCATCTATATTTTACGAAATATTACATTTTTCATACAAACGAATTCAAACATTACGAATACCAATAAAAATGAAAGTACGAGATGACACACGTAAGCTTCTTAAAGAAAGATATTATAATTTATAAAATATATTCCGATGTACGCTAATGGCTCATCTCATTATTCTTTGAGTATCATTCGGAAAGCTTATACTCGTATTACCTCAGGATATCGAATTTTATACAGGGTGATCTATCTTATATAAGTATTAAGAGCAAATATTAGTTTAAAAGGTGCGAGCAATAATTTTAATTTACATGAAAATTTTGGTGTCTAGTGGTAAAAAATGGCCAAGTAATAAAGAAAATAAATTAAGTTTTATACAAATTATACATAGAAACAACCGGGTAAAAAATACGTTTTTATAATAAAGTAAACATATATGTAAGTAAAAAGTGTCATTTAATCCGATCCGATTAAAAAATATAACATTTCAATTTTAGTGCAATTAAACTTGCTTATTTTACAACAAATTGCTTATTTTGAAACAACCTGTATATGATAAAATTCTGTCTCGCGGAATAAATTCACAATTCCTGCATTTAATAGATGTCTTTCAAATACAACGTTTATATATAGAAAACTATTTGGTTGTCAATAAAAAGGTTGAAGATACTGAAAAGATTTGAAATAAAAGTAAAATTTTTATACGTTTCAATTTTATAGGGATGTAATAAGTAAACTTGGCTTCAATATTTATTTATTCTGCTACTTTTATTACTTGAAAATTGTATATGATAGTATTTGAAATATTTTACTATTGTATAAAATCAATCATAACTAAAGTTTTGTTTTCAGCTTCACGCGTGATCCCGCATGTAGCTTAGGCAGGAGGACCCTAGTGTTAAGACACTACGTCGCAATTTTCACCGAATTTTGGAGGCACGTGTTAAGTGGAGTTGTTCTACTAATTATTGTAATGTTGTCTACCGTTGTAAATCGAGAAAAATAAGAAGACTAATATTTTAATACAAATAGGCGAGATATACCGTAGCTAGAGCTAGAGAAAAAGTAAACTAAGAATAAGCAAATTCATAATAAATATGTGCATTACATATATATAGGTTAGTAAGGAACCTAAAATCGTCCTTAGAGATATAGTAATCGACATCGAAAACCTCCCCGAAGAGCTATAGAAAATTCGACCCTCATTACAGGCTAGACCCCGATAATGTCAATTTGAGAAAATCGAAACTTGACTGATAAATAAACATACTGATCTCCTAATGAGGTTTTTTTTATTTTTGTAAAAAAATAAAATTATAATTGATATATTTTATTTATTAAATATGATAGCTCAAATGTGTATTTATGGGTAATGGTTATTAGAATTAATTGAGAATAAAATGTGTTTTTTTTAACGGACAACGTATTTTGTGCTCATCTGCTAAAGAATATGGAAATCCTAGGATTTCAGTCCATCGTCCATTTTAGTCTCATGTATAGGGTGTTCCGAATATGATATAAATAAAATTAAATAACTACTTGAGGCCGTCGTGGCGCAGCGGCAAAAGAGTGTGACTGTAACGCGACGGTTGTGGGTTCGATTCCCACTCGAGGAAGTGAAATATTTATTGACGTTTATATTTCCATTTCTTTGCTTTGGTGTCGAGGCAAATCGCGGCGTTGAGTTCTGCCACTCAAAACGCAATGCCTCCAGAATTCGGCAGAAAGTGGGGAAGTGTGTCTTAATACTAGGTTCCCTCTGCCTACCCTGCTATGTGCGGGATACAGCGTGAAGCTGATTCATTTATTTTGATTTTTTATAAATAACTACGTCGGTAACACCATATTTAATGTAGTGTTACTTAATTCAATTTTGGACAAATGCAAACAATATACACACAAATAAATACATGAAAATTTATTTTATTTATTTCAGTTTTGAGTTTGACATGTTTACATATATTCATATTGTTACAATGAGATTAAGAAGTTACAATGAGAAAACTTAACTACATTTAATTTTACTTTCTTTTACAAACTGTTTCAATATTTCAAGCTACAACTACAAGTCAAATTAAAACTTATTTGATTTTCGTAGTACTAAAGTCAACATTAAGAAATGATTAAAAAAAACTTAATTCTACCCAGCTACGGCTGTTCTTGATTGTATTTTTTTATTTTTATTTTATTTTCATTTCAAAAATATTAGATAAACTTAAAATTTTTACCATATATAATATTATTTATGTTTTTTTTATAATAGCAATTGATTGACATTTCAAATATAATATACAGAGTTAGTTGATACACTGCCAAAAATATTGTTTTGATTCACGCTTTCCAAAAAGTGATCTAAAATCATTAGTTTTAATTAGTTTTGTTTTCATTTAGTGCTGAAGCCTTGTGCTAATTTCGACTCATTAAACTTAATAGCTAAAATTTCATTTCATGTATATGGCAGGGTGCCAGCCTTCCCCGATGGTTATTTTTCATTTTAACAAAAGAAAACAAATTAATGGATACTACCGAAGTATTATTAATTTGAACTTAATACAATCAAATCAAGCTTCACGCTGTATCCCGCACACAATAGGGTAGGCAGAGGAAACCTAGTGTTAAGACATTCCGTTCCCCACTTACTTCCGAATTCTGGAGGCATTGCGTGTTGAGTGGCAGAACTCAAGGCCCCCTTTGCCTCGATACCAGAGCGAAGAAATGGAAATATAAACGTAAATAAATATTTTTTACATATTTAAAATAAAAAACTATTTACTTCGTGATGATGAGGCTATATATAAACATGTCAGACTAAGAACTGACTGCTTTAACGCTCCCCAGAGCACGAAGAAGTAACAATACATATTTAATAAGTTCGTTCTGGGACTTTTGGCAAGAAAAATAGCACATATTCTAACTAAAAGCTATCTGATAAACTTCAGGATTTCATAATCTTCCATGCATACATGGATAGTAATTAACCTGAAACTGCAATATCTGATTTAGTAGACTATTAGTATTGACAATATAAATTAGTGTATTGGTTATTTAGTATTAATAGACATTGTTGTGATGTTGGAATTAATGTATGTAATTTATAGTACGTTAGGCAGAGGGAACCTTGCGTTAATACATTCCGTTTCCCATTTTTCTCAAAATTTTCGAGGAATTGCGTGTTGAGATGCGAAATTCAACGCCGCGCGTTTGCCTTGGCACCAGAGAATGAAAATATTAATCTATACTTATAATAAAATCGTAAGAGGGTCGGTGTCTGTTCTTGGAAGATATTTAAAAAAAATGTTACTGAGAACGTTATTAATGGGGAAATTTATTAACGTAATAGAATCCAAAACAATTATTTTTAATTTTTTTGTCTGTTTGTCTGTGCGTTTGTTATCGCTGATCTCAGAACCGGGTTAACCAATTTAGATGCGGTTTGGATTCTGAAAAGCTTCCGAAAACATATAGGGTTTATTTTATTACAATAGGTTGATAAATAAAAAAGTTATATCAATTTAAAGTACTTAGTTCGACAAATTTGCTAATTGCTGTAATAGTTATTTTATACAACTGTTTTGCTGAATTGACAGAATCTTTAGTAATATTTACATTTAAACTATTAATATTTCTATTTCAAGCGGGCGTAGCCGCGCACGGGCCCACTAGTACATAATAATTAATTCCCCCGAGTGGTTATCGAACCCACAACCGTCGCGCTACACCCGCTTGCGCATCACTACAGCCTCATACAAATTTTATGATGATTATAACTTTAAATCACACACATTTCAAATATAGACAAAAGTACAAATTTTATCATTAAATGAAACCACAGCGGTGCCATTTGTATAGCGAACTACTAAAACGAAAGGGCAAACGTCAAGAGTTGCGTAACGCTAACAGATAGAACGACTAACGACTGTAAAATAAACGAAGCGGATGCTGAACTAAACTTTTTATTGGTGAAATTGAATAGCATTCTGTATATAATTTTTAGTAATAAATCGATAGCAAAAGGTCATTTTGTTTGATGAGAACAAGTTGGCAGATATATCATGGCGCAGTAGCTCAAGGGTTTGGACAACCCATCAGTTGTGGGTTCAATCTCCACTTGAAGGAATGGAATATTATTTATTAATATTTTCATCTATTTTTTTACGTTTATATTTCCATTTCTTCGCTCTGGTTTCGAGGAAAAGCACGGCGTTGGGTTCTGCCACTCAACACCCAATGCCTCCAAAATTCGGCAGAAAGTGAGGAACGGAGTGTTTTAACACTAGGTACCCTGCTGTGTGCGGGATACAGCGTGAAGCTGAAAAAAAAACATATTTTCATCATTTCGCTCTGGTGTCGAGACAAAGCGCGGCCTCGAATTCTGCTAATCAACATGCCTCCAGAATTCGGTGGAAAATGGGAAACGGAATGTCTTACCATAATTGATTTTTTTTTATTTTAGAAACCACTTAAAATTGGGCTTGAACTCACGATATCCGTCCAAAAACAAAATTGACATTCGAAAACATTACAAATGTAACATATAAATTCAAATTCAACATATTCTTTATTCAAATAAACTTATTATAAGCACTTTTGAATCGTCGAATGAACATATAAACAAAAAGCTACCACCGGTTCGGAAGGCAGTTCTGCTGAGAAGAGCCGGCAAGAAACTCAACAGTTGCTCTTTTCAAAGACATTAAAAAGACTCTTATAATAAAAGTAAATACAACAAAAGATCTTAAACTAAATCCTATCCCCCCCACATACAAACAACCCCCCTACATCCGCAACAAGCCGCTCGTAAGGTGCGGCCACTTCATTATACGAGTATGTAAAAAGCTTTAGCTTAGCTTTAGCGTACACCGTTGTATTTAAGTGCACCCCGTTTCGTTTTGTTTATGTGACCCGTTGTAAGATTTAGAGGCTGGCTAAAAATTTGTAACATTTGTTTTACATGTTTATACCTAGAATTCCAGTATTCCATTGGGCCAAGTAAGTGTGAGAGGCTGTGGGTTCGATTACCACTCGAGGTAATGAAATATTTAATGTGTACATTTTTTCGTCTGGTGTCGAGGCGAAGCGTTTCGTTAAGTTCCGCCATTTAACACGCACTACCTCCAGAATTTGAAGGAAAGTAGGGAGTGGAGTGCTTTAACACTAGGTTCCTTTTGCCTCCCGTAAAATACAATATCAAATTTAACATTATGTGTCTTAATTTCTTAAAAATGTGATTGTGTAAAAAATGTCTACTTAATTCATATGAATTTGGGAAATTAAAAAAAAATGTTTAATTAAAGAAATTCTTTATTTTAATAGTTTTATTTTCTATATGTAACTTTAACAAATAACGTCGTTTGTTATTGAAAAAGAAGGGGTTAGATATTAAAAAAGTTCTCGATCCCTAAGAGGTGTGAACTTCAAAATAAGCATTTCCAAGCCCTTGGAAAGTTTTAATAGTCTCCTATCCCTGAGGCTCGAGACGCCGAAGTATATATTGTACCTAATATTTTAAGAGTTGTTTGTTTATTTGCTTTTAGCGACATAACGCGTCGTTCACATTTAGAAACTCGAAGAATTTTCGTATTTTTGAAAGCTTTTCTAAAGAATCTGGTAAAATTTGGCAGTGCTTTTATAACTAAAGTAAAAAATGCAACGAGATTTACTTTTAATTATTTATATATTAGGCCAGTCATGGGGCAAAGGCACACGATTTCCACTAGAGGATATTTAATATTTTAATTTCTTCGCTCTGATGTGAAGGCCAAGGCTTGGCAGAGTTCCGCCACTCAACACGCAATGCCTCGAGAATTTGACGGAAAGTGGGGAACGGAGTGCCTTAACACTGCCCTGCTGTGGAATATAGCGTGAAGCTTAAAAAAAATTGTATATAATATTTTCGTCTTTATACCTTAAACAAGGAGTTTTTTAAATATTAAATTCATTAATTTTAATAGTTTTAATTCGACAAGATATTTACATATACCCTTCTAACAAGCAATGATAAAGCACCAACTCAGTACTGGTCTTGAAAATCTATCACTAACGTTAATGGCAGTTATTATGTATACCGACATCAATAATAGTTTATCAATTCTCGTCTAAGAGAGGAAGCTTTCCTCCCTTAGTTTGGTTTCCAATTGCCTCAAGTGCATCGTAGAACTAATGTGATTTCATCGAACATTGATAAATGTTTATATTTATAATTCTAATTTATTAGGTATATTAATTTATCATTTTGTTTATTTTATAATAAAAAGATTAATTGCAGTTTTTCGAAATCTAATAAAGAATTTAATTATATTTTTTTTAACTTGTTTTAAATTTCTTGTCCATGTTTTATGGATACTCACATACAAACAAACTGTCTTAAAACTTTTAGAAACGTCAACTCACTGAATATATTAGTATCTATTAGTAGAGGAACATGCCAGTCATGGAAAAAAGTCGCTTTGAAAAGCAATAAACTCAAATTCGGCAGATGGACATTAAGAGCGGTTCTTAATGTCTTCTAAAATTGGTTCGGTAATAAATTTTGTTTAATGACTATGAACGTTTGGAAAAATAGCGGGGAAACTGCATATACCTTATTGACGGATTCCAGACCAGTCATGGCGCAAGGGCACAAGCGAGTAACTGTAAGTGAGACAGGTTGTGGGTTCGATTCCCACTCAAGGAAGTGAAAAATTTATTTACGTTTATATTTCCATTTATTCCCTCTGGTATTGAGGCAAAGCGTGGCGTTGATTTTTGCCATTTAACACGCAATGCCTCCAGAATTAGGCAGACTAAGAGAAGTCTTAACACTAGGTTCCCTCTGCCTATCCTGCTGTGTGCGAGATACAGCGTGAAGCTGATGAAAACACAACATGTATGATATAATACGACCTTATAGATACATAAAAACAATCTCCGAATACGATAAGATCGAAACGTGACAAATTCCCTACAAAGACATATACAAAATTATTCATAAGTTTTTATAGCGTCAGCAAGATTTACATCCCCTTTGCTTCTCTCGATATTAGAACGCTCCCAACTTGTTATTATATTGAATTATTCATTTTTAATTATCCAAGGACTACTTGAAAAATAAAATGGTGATTATTTGAAAATTTCTGCTACTTACTTGACTATTGAAACTGGTTTTTAGAAGATATTTCGGAAAATTGCGGAAATTTTACTGAGTTAAACACATTTCATAGCATATTTGTTCTCCAATTAATGTAATATTAGTAGAGAGACAGACTCAAATACGTGGCTTTTCTCGCTTAAGCATATATTTATAATATCTTTAAGAATATGAGTACAAAGTTTCCCATAAAGTAAGGTTAAGTAGTTTTGGTGAGAACGTGAACCAAACAAACTTACATTCACATTTATAGTATTGTTATATATAATATTATTTAAAAAATTGGACTGGCACGCATAGAAGTCTAAATAAAATAAATAATAGAATAATATCAATTGCTGTTAGTAAAGAATTAAATTACCTTGCAAAACGCTGGAAACGTGAGCTGAAAATGTAAAAAATCTAAAAGATATTTAAGTACAAGAACATAAATTTACTATTAAACTAGAAATCGATTACACATTTTTTTCTTGTTTATTGTATATTTTTGGAAGATGTTGCAGGATTCGAACCTAGGCCAGCCATCGTCGATTGGTCTAGGAAGTAAGAAAACAGTATTTATTATGAATCTATAAATACTTTTACTTACATATTTAGAAACCTTTTTGCTAACCACATTCGAAAAATTCTGAGCCACTGATTTTTGCTTCACGCTGTATCCCGCACACAGCAGAGTAGGCAGAGGGAACCTAGTGTTAAGACACTCCGTTCCCCACTTTCTGCCGAATTTTGCCCCCAACAATGCCTTCGTTGCGTGTTGAGTGGCAGAACTCAACGCCGCGTTTTGCCTCGACACCAGAGCGAAGAAATGGAAATATAAACGTAAATAAATATTTCACTTCCGCGAGTGGGGATCGAACCCACAACCGTCGCGTTACAGTCACACCCTTGTGCCGCTGCGCCCCAACGGCCTCACGACTGCCTGATTTTTCTAAATATACGTAAAAGAAAACAAAAAGAGACTTATAAATAGAGATATGTATGGATCAGTAAAAAGAAACGAGGACTTTAAGTCGCTGGAAAAGCTTGAAACATTTTCAATTAGGCGGTACGAGAACAATGACAATTCAGAACAAAAAACGCATCTCTTACATACATGAAGTCTATTGTAATATTATAAAAAAGAACCACGTGTACCTACTGAGATACATGTGAAATATTTTCTTCTTGCATTTTGTATGACATAATAGATAGTATTTTTAGTTAAAATTTTGCTAACAATTGAAAAACATATTTAGCTGTAAAGAACGCTGCTAAAACGTAAGCTGTGGTTGCGTAGAGGCATAAGGGTGAGACTGTAAAGCGAGGGTAACGGGTTCGATCCTCGCTCGGAAGAAAGCATTATTATTTATAAATCTTTTCATTTCTTTGCCCTGCAATCGAGGCAAAAGCCCAGCGTTGAGTTCCGCCACGCAATGCCTCCAAAATTCAGCTGAAAATGGCGAATGAAGTCTCTCAATACTACCTTCTGCTTACCTTTTATGCGATACTAACCCTACAAATTACTTAACGATTATAGAACTTACAAATTGAAGAGAGATGAAAGAGAAGAGGGAGAATGAATCTGGCTAGTTAAATAAACATTCAAAAAACGAAAACAAAAACAAGTCCAGTAAATGTATTATAATTATATTATTATTTATAATAGTAAACATTAATTCGTGATAGCATTCACATATAACAAAATGCTATCGTTTTTTACAAGGGCATGCATATCGAGCTACTCGACCGTCGAATCAATGGATCGTTGAATCCCTGAATCGACAATTGAAGTGGAAATAATGAATGCATCCAATATTAAAATACATATTTTATAAAAAAAGCAAAAATGGGGGCTATAATAGTTGAGGCTAGCGACGCAGGGCAAGCGTGCGATTGTAAATATGTCAGATTGTGGGTTCTATTCCCGCTCAAAATAATAAAATATTTAATTTTTTTCTTTTATTTTCTTGCTCTGGTAACGAGGTTCGTTGAGTTTTGTAGAGACCCCGTAATTAATATAAAGGATTTGAATTAATTGTCATGAAACGGTAATTCAAAGGATCTTTCTGATCTCTTAAAGTTTAGCATAATTTTGTAAATTTAGCCGCGATACCCATATTATTTATACAATAAATTATAAAGGGATTTGAACGGTTCAACTCTGCAAATAACTGTAGTTTGTTAAAATATATGTATATATTTGTATAATTTTTCATTACAGATTAAGCTTCATAATCAAAACTCGTAAATAAGTTTCTAATTACGCTATTTCTATATACACGTAAATACTACTGATAACACTCTGTTAAAAAATAATTAGATGAGGCCAGTCGTGGCGGGGCACAAGCGTGTGACTGTAAACGACAGGTTTTGGGTTCGATTTCCACTTGAGTAAATGAAATATTTAATATTCTCATTTGTCGCGAGTTCCGCCATTCAACACGCAATGCCTATAACATGCTGCCTCAGCGGAAGTGGCAAGCGGAATGACACTTTGCCTACCCCGCCACATGCGGATTACAGCATGACGCTGAAAAAAAATATAGCTTTTTACAATTATTAATCTATTTAAAATACTTAAGATAAGCTTTAGCAAAAAAACTTTCTATCGTAGTATTAGAAAGAGTTTCGTCAGTCGAATTGATAACCTCCTTTTCTTTCTCGTCGGTTAAAAAATGTACATTGTATGCTCTCTACAACTAGGTACTTCTACATATAGTACTTGTACAACTATAGAACCTATACAGCACGTCAATATATCAATAGAAAGATCAAATAGTATTGTACGAATCTAAAATGTCATCTCGAATTCCATCTGCAACAGTTTACAGGGAACGAATCGAAAGAGATAACAATGTTATCTACAAAGAAGAAAAGAAATTTTAATCAAAGCTTAAGCTGGCTTTTTCTTCGTTTTTAAAATACCTATAATGAAGCCGTTGCGGCCTGATTGTGGGTTCGATTTTCACTTTTCATCCATTCGCTCTGATACCAAGTTGTGTGTTCACGCTACGTTCCCTCTACCTACCCCGCTAAATGCGGGATATATAGTAGTTTTAAAATGACTGTTTCAATATATGAATGAATGAAGAAACTCCATCCAACATTTTCGTAGCATTGCTTGTTAAGTAGCGTAGCTTAACACCGTACATCTTACAAAATACTAAAAAAATTCTAATAAAAATTCATAAAAATTCCTGACAACATTTTATAAATGCCAAATACTCAAGATTTTGAGGAATATATTAAAATTAAAATCCGTAAATAGCTAAAAATATCTGTAAAAATATCAGCTTGGCAATAAAGCAGGTATTTTAAAATGTCATAGGTACGGTAGAAACATGAAAAACGAGTAATATGAAAATACTAACACTGTATATCATTCCGTTTTATACCAAAGACTTGACTAACACGGGTACCTAGTTTGTGAAAAACTCGGAAAAAGGTGAATTTATCGCCTACGTTCCTACTAGCTTTGAAAAATTATAGTCCAAAGTAAAAGATTTTTCACTGTTTAAAAATACGTTCAATTTTTTTATAGAATATTCGCAGCGTTGAGTTCTCTCACTCAACACGCAATGCCTCCCTCAATTTGGCAGAAGGTGGGAAACGGAGTTCTTAACACTAGGTTCCCTCTGCCTATCCTGCTGTGTACGGGATACAGCGTGAAGTGTTTTTTTTTTCATATAATATAAAATAAAATATTTGTTTTTTGCTTTTAAGCTATTTAAATCAAAATAATACTTTTTAAATAGAAATAATTTATATGAAACTGAAGTACCTCTTAAAATGTAATATGTTGTCATCTATTAAAAAGGCGTAGAATATTATATGAAAAGGGGGTACTCGAATAAAAATGAAGTAGTTTATACTTGTTTCTTTTTTTTTAATATATTTTTATTAAATTAAAATAAATAATGTAAAAATGAGATATTTGATAATATATAAATACAATATCCTGGTATATATATAATAAAATATAAGTTCGATGTAGGTATACACAACATGAACACTATTTTACTGAATTATGAATATTTAAAGCATTGTAATCAAGTCCATCATTCTCGTCCAGTGTGTTCTTTATTTCGTTTAAAAATTTACATATATTTGCATATTTTAACGTTATCAAGCTTTCATATTATTATATTTAAACTAATTATGTTAAAATTAATTATATTTGCAAATATTTAGGAATTACGGCATGTTGTCACTATTAGCTTTCAACAAAAGGCTATTAATTAGCCCGTATATATAATTATATTAATAAATATATTAAATAAATGCAAAAATAAACGTTAATAAATAAGTAAATAAATGTAAATAAAAAATATATAAGTGAATTAATTATATTTTTATTCTAGAAAATATTTTTTATTTAGAAATATTTATTTCGATAACGATTACTGGCTGGTCAATTAGTAATAAATTAATAGAGCATAATAATATATATAATTATATCTAGAATTTCATATGAAAAATACGTAAAACGTAAGCTTTTTTCTATATAAAAATATATATCTACGTGATTTTTATAATATTAAAAATAGGAATTATTAAAAGTACAGTCGAGGCCGTCGTCGCACTCTGCTATATGCGGGATACAGCGTGAATTTAAAAAAAGAAAAATGCAGGGTCTTCGCTCACTCTAATAATAAAAAAACTTATTAAAGCGATGCTTTTTAAGATATTACAACTTTTTCACTTATGACACTGTTTCTTTATATACGATATTCTTATACTTTTTCAAGCTTAATTTGGTTTTAGTGAAAATTGTGGGGTGGGCACCAGACTATTCTAAAGTAGACAAGGGTTAGCTGAAACCTCCTTCTCCCCCTTCCCCTTTAAATCCTCCATCAATCTCTACTAAAAATATACTCGTAATATGTATTATCTAGTTCATTAAGTATGAACTTGAAGCGATATTTTCTCTTAAAGCTAACTAAACGGTATGAGAATAAAATAATCATAAAATAAAAAATAGATATTTAATTCTATCATTTCAGAAATTGTTAATAAAGTAGATAGATAGAGAATATATAGATAGATAAAAGAATAGATAGATTAAAAAATAAATCAAAAATTTTAAATGTCAAAATTATTTTGGTAATAAAAAAAGTATTTTAGAAGTGAAAATTTAGGCACAATTTTAATAGACGCTATTGAAAAATACATATTTCAAATAATCCCACTAACACCACACCAAAGCCATTTATATTTTGCCTTTTGTCTCTGATGCTGATAAACAAAAGTGAAATATGATAGCTTTACTCAACATTTCCCTCTAAGAGCGTTATTTTATAAGGAATTGAGACTGGTGAGTTAATTAACTGAAAATAATATTACTTGAAAAGGACAAACTAAGGATAGAGATTTTAATCAAAGCGGCGTTTCCTTTAATGAGTAACCAATTTCCAAGCAGGAACAGAAATAAAGGAGAGTTAGCCTGAAATATTGGACATGTTTACTATATAGTTACATATAAGAAAAAAAAGAAGAAAATATATATATTTATTTATATTTTATCCAATTATTCAAAGTGTTTGAAAATTATTTCTGTAATAGCTACGATTGTGGGTTGTATTACCATTCTGGGAAGACAAATAATGTGATGAATTCAGCTGGAAGACATAAAACAGAGTGTCTTGACCCTAAGTTCTCCCTGCTTGCTATATGGGAAGCTGAAAATAAATGAATATATAAATAATATATTTATTTAAGAAGCAAGTCTAACTTAAAATATGTTACATTAAAACTTTAGGTAACTTATATAAAT
The DNA here is from genome assembly GCA_016802625.1 of Heliconius numata. Classification (NCBI taxonomy): domain Eukaryota; kingdom Metazoa; phylum Arthropoda; class Insecta; order Lepidoptera; family Nymphalidae; genus Heliconius; species Heliconius numata. The sequence continues at coordinate 119,208 of JAEBDU010013448.1, read as the reverse complement.
AACGAAATATGATACTTATTTAACCATTTATTATTAATAATATGAAATTTCATAAAGAAAAACAGTAAAACATTAACATATATAAACAATAAACTCACATATTGTATTAGTTGAAACTTAAATTTAAAACTATGTTGCATTGGAAACCTGCTAAAATTGCATTCGATCAATAGACCGGATTCTAATTTTGTCGCTTTGTGGCTTCCAAAATAGCCTATTTGCTATTGTGAGGCAACGTAGAGGGATATTTTCGATATATTTTTAAAATGTTATACGAAATATTTACTTGAATCTTGAAGAAACCTTATAGTATGAACATCGTGGATTCTCTGGATTCATTAATGTATGGATAGATGGACGGATGAAGAATAATTATGATTAAATTATTTGTAAACTTTAAGATATTAAATTACGTAATGCCTACAGAATTCGACATAAAGTGGGGAGCGGAGTGTCTTAACACTAGGCTGCACCCTACTACATGCGGAATAATTATGAAGTTGACATAAATAAAATAAAAAGAAATATAACAATATGATTAAAATATGATTAAAATTCACGACTATCCTACAGTTTAAAAATATGCCTTAGAAAATGAATGAATTATAAACACAGCTTCACATTATTTCCCGCTCACAGCAGGATAGGCAAAGGGAACCTAGTGTTAAGACACTCCGTCCCCCCACTTGCCGCCTTGCGTGTTGAGTTGCGGAACTGAACACCGAACTTTGCCTCAACATCAGAACGAATAAATGAAGATATAGATTTAAATAAATATTGAATTTCCTCGAGTGGGGATCGAACCCACAACCAGTCGCCTTTATAAACACATGACTGGCCTCTAATAAACACATGTGACATACAAAAAGACAGAATAATATAAAACCGATAACATGACTTCCCCAAAGTGCCACAGTAACGCTAATAGTAACGAAACAGCGAAACCCTTTTTAATTAAAATTCTCACATCGAAAGCTTTCGAGGGTCACTCGGTCAATTAATTTTAATTCATTTAGAATAATTATTTTTATACGTCTAAATACATTTATATGTATAGAATATATTTTTTACACTGGTCAGCCAAAATATGATAAATGTTTTAATTAAATGCTTAAACGAGTCGGTCGTTTAAATGAATTCGTGGATGGTTCAGATCTTTCACGAAATGATTGTTGGTTCGATTCCCGCTTGATAAATCTTTCAGCTTTCATCGCAGTGTCAATAGATTGTGTAGAAAGGAGAGAATAGAGTATCATGATTTTCGGTTGTGAATTCTTATGCAAAACATAGTAACATACTATTAGAAAAATGCTGACTGAGGCGGTCATGGCGCGGTTATAGGTTCGATCCCCATTCGAGGGAATTAATTATTATTTATTAATATTTCCATTTCTTCGCTTTGGGACCAAGGCCGGCGTTGAGTTCCTCCATTCAATATAAAATGTCTAGAAAAATTCGATGGAAAGAAAGGAGTGTCTTAGCACTAGGTTCCCTCTGCGAGATGCAGATTTAATTTTTATTATATTAGAAAAATATTACGCAATAATGAAGAAAGGTCAATCAAGAAAAACTTCATTAAGCGTTAATTAATATTCCGAGACGCCAAAGACAGGAGCTTCCTGGTGTCCTCAGAGTAGAAGCTCTAGAAGTTAGTTAAAAAATCTATTTATCGTTTAAGTTTTAAGTCATTTTAATTTAAAGGATTCCTTGGGGAATTGAATATATTAAATTATGCTATTCTACTTTCTACTAATATTATTATTGTGAAAGTTTGTTAGTATGGATGTTTGATTCACTTTTATGCAAAAACTACTGAACGCATTTTGATGAAACTTTAGCTTATACAAGAGAATAACAAATATACCATATTTTATTTATCAGTTCGATTACTATTTTGTTGTTAAGAATTTGGCTATAATATACCTTTATTCTGATAATTGATGTCAGTTCATTTATTCATTAAAATTTACTTTCATAGATTTCAACTTAAGATTAAAACATATCTACTAAAGATAATATTTTAATATAATAATTTAAATATAACTATAATTAATTGAATTTCATAAATATTAGATTCGAACTTGTACTTACTGCTACACTACGACTCAACAGTAGACAAAGCCTTAAAATATAATATGTAAACGTTTTTTGTAGTACCTCATGGAAGCAAAAGCTCGTAAAATATTCGCGTGATTTATAAGACCCTTTATTAATTGTGTTTCCCTCTCGTCTTGTTTTAGTCTCGTTTAAATATTTATTTCGACATACATTGAATTTGTCAATTTTGAAAAATTAACTTTTTGTCCAAATGTTATTTCATTTCGTATATTGTGTAATGAAAAAATTATATTAATTTTCGACAGAAAAATGTAAGTTATTTTTAATATCTATTTAAAAGAAAAAAAAAACTAGGAATTGTGAAACATTCAAGTAGCATGCCTGTCGGTCTATAGGATACATTTCGGAGAGTGTGCAGCAGCGCTGCATGACCTGATATCCTCTTCTCCTTTCCATCAGCGGAGTACTAGACGTACTCCGTACTAGGCTGGGATTTCACCCATATGTCATCGATGTGCTTCGCCTCCATTTTCCTAATGCGAACAGCTAAGGAGTGGAACTCCCTGCCTGCTCAACTGTTCCCCGATAAATACAACTTGGCCGTCTTCAAGGAAAGAGTGAATAGGCACTACCTAGGTAAGCATGCTCCACCATCGTTCGCATCGTCACCACCAGGTGAGATAGCGGATAAATGCTTATCTATCTTCAATAATAATAAAAAAAAAGTATAATTATAATATTTATACACTCAACTGAATGGATGTCTCGTATTTAAAATTTATAAACGTAGATTGGACTTCGCTTCTCAGTTAAAAGCTCTCTCGTTAAAATATCAGTTTAAAATAAAACTCAGCTTGAGTTCATTTTATTTATAGTGTGACATATTTTAAAAATAATGAATATATTATGGAAATTGTTCATAAAATAAATAGTAGAATATAATTAAGGTGAATAAAGAGTCCAAATAATTATTAATTTCAAGCCCAATGATCCTATATAGGTAATTATATTGTCACCTGATGTCATAATAACCGAGTTTCATAAAGATTGTGCCTGTACAAAGACGTGATAGTTCAAGATTCGATTCACACTTAGAAGAAAAACTTATGTTCATTACGTCTCTTTTATAACACGACAAAAACGGATTGAGTTTCTCAACTCAAAAGGTGAGAGTGGAAAGTGTCTTAACACTAGGTTCCCTCCACCTTCCATATACAGGATGTAAGGCGGAAAAAACGTACGTATATAAAATATACATATTTAAATTAGTTATATCTTTTAAATTTACAAAGTGTAATTGTTCACAATTTCCTATAGTAAGTATGCCTAACTGAAGCCTCGGAGAGCAAACTTCGTTTTAAGTACCAACTAACTAGTACTTATGTATATCTTCCAGAATATATTTACGGCACCAAGTTAGGTCCTTAAAACTTTTAATTACGACAAGTATTTTAAAATTTGTTTAACGAAAAATATTTTAAGTGTATATTGGAATTTTACATTAGTAATGTAATTTTATTAAATATCTCAAATTAATAATAATTAATTAATAATAACAAAATTTTATAATATATCTCAATAACATGCTCAATATTTATTCTTCGTGCTTTGCCTCAACACCAGAGAAAGAAATGAAAATATTAAATATTTCATTCCCTCGAGTGGGTGTCGAACCCACAACCTGTAGCGTATATTTTCGCACCTTGGGTCTTCGCGCTAGCTACTACTGGTGTTAAAAATGTTAAATACTATAAAAGTATTTAATTATTTATTGTTTAAAGCGCATCTAGCAAAGGTATTCCATAAAAACCACTATAAAATGGCTCCCGTTAGAATTCACTCCGCATTAGTCGTTCGCTACAAGCGATTGCAAGCAATTTTCTAATATCCGCCAGCAAATAGCTTAGCAACCACGAGGAAGCTACCTTTACTAATGTTTCGTTTATATTTGTAATAGTATATTTGAGAATTGAAAATAATTTATTTTTTAAAATAAAATAAAAAATTGTAAATGTAATTTTACGGGAAGAAACAACATTTTTTCTTGTAAAAATAAGTGTGACTTTAAATATCCTTAACCAGGACTCAATGAGGATTAAAATACTTTTAAAGAAATTAAACGTTGAAAAAATCTTTCTTTATTTACTCTATTACTCTACTATGAAAGTAAAGAAAATCTAAAAATGATAACTATTGATATTGATATCAGGAAAGTATGCTAAAAAAATTATGTATGAGCGAAAAAAAATATAATCTAGTTGTCGAATATAGAACATTTCTCTTTTTGGTAAAGAAATCGAAGTGACACCACTTGCCACCTAATTCTGAGGGCATTCCGTGTTGAGTAGCGGAACTCAACACCGCGCTTCGTAAGCGAAAAAATGGCAATATAACTTTAAATAAATATTTCATTTCCTCGAGTGGGGATCGAACCCATAACCTGCCCCTGCTGGTTGCTGCCCGCCACGACTGGTCTTTATCTAATAAACACAATATAAAAAAGCATATATTTTTCCAGCATTCGGTAACTCCACAATGTATAACAACTAACAGTATAACATCCAATTTGCAATCAATTGGTATTTCACGCGTCGCGCTGGCGCGTTAAAACAGGAAAAAAACATGGTAATAAAAATATCAACCTCCCTCACGAACGTTTGGCCAAATTTTCATTATTACTTTGTTTATAAGTTGACAATAAACTGTAAAGACGAAACCTGGTGGGAAAATGTGAACCATCGACGATAATTTTCTGATAATTTTGGAGTAATTTACTTAGAACATAAATATAAATATTTTTTTTCAATTTAAATTATTGATTCATATGCTATACAAGTAACATTTTAGAATATGTTGAGATGGTAGGGCCCACATGCATTTACTAAAGAGCTGAAAAGCATAATTTATTAATATTTCAATTTCTTAGCTGTGATGAGTTCCACTAAAGCCTCGAAAATTTGGCGGAAAGTGGGAAACGGAGACTTAGCACTAGGTTCCCAGTTCCTAGTGAAGTCCATGAGGTCCCCTACTATGGGGATCGCCCCGTGCACGGCACAAAAACAAACGGATCGAATAAAAACGGAACTGGCTGAGCTTCATTATATTTTCATATTTCTATTTCACAACTAATAAAGAAGAAATACTTTTCAACATCTAGTTAATTAATCTACCGTCTTGTTGCTAACTTTAAAGTAATAATTTAGGGTAATATTCAGAATTAGCTAAACAGTGACAAAATTAACTAACTCGTTTAATCCTTAACGATGGTCATAAACAAAATGATGGCTATGTAAAACCCGTTTACCTCTTAAATGACCCTAGTTACTTGGACTTTCATATAAACATTTATCATTTAGACTTTAATTTATAACATTTCCTAATGATTGCTTAGGCTATAAAAAGTTGTCAAATATTTTAGCTGAAATTGTCCAAGGTTTTGGCAATTTCGTTAATAGATGAGTTGGTTATCACCATATTCTAACAGAACAGAACTAGAAGGGTTTAACAATCCTATTTGAGGGTAGTTCAACACATTGGGTTACAATTTAAAGTAAATATATTCGAATCAGTCCTGTGTCCAGCAATGGATGAGGACAGACTGATGATGATGATGATGATGATAATGATATTCGAATCAATATAAATTGGAAAATAACGTCACGCAATTCAAAATATAGAATAAAGTCGAACTCGATAATAATTATCGTTAAGCTCTCTAGTACAGCAGCACTGTATGGAAAGCGTGGTTAAATGTTTACAAATAAAAATAATTCATATTATTTACGTTTCTATGATACTTTTATACTTCAGAAAAATAACATGCTAAGAAATTCAACTCACTTTATTGAACATGTATTTTTTTTAAATAAATAGTTATATAATAGTTAGAGGCCGTCGTGGCGCAGCGGCACAAGGGTGTGACTGTAACGCGACGGTTGTGGGTTCGATCCCCACTTGACGAAGTGAAATATTTATTTACGTTTATATTTTCATTTCATCGCTCTGGTGTCGAGGCAAAGCGCGGCGTTGAGTTCTGCCCCTCAACACGCAATGCCTCCAAAATTGGCAGAAAGTGGGGAACGGAGTGTCTTAACACAAGGTTCCCTCTGCCTATCCTGCTGTGTGCGGGATACAGCGTGAAGCTGATTTTTTTAATTTTTTTATATAATAACAGACCAGAATGAATTCAAAGAATAAATACTCGAAAAATAGAGTATAAATGATATAGTCGGTTTTAACACGTGAACTGAGCCATTTTATACTATAGAAATGCCTAATGTAGTGCTTATCTTTTAGAAACGTTGAACTTAAAATATTTAAGCTCTAGCCTAAAAAGGGTTAACCTAATGTTACGTAATGAGATTACTTCACCCTTTCACTAACCTTTTGAACCTATACTATGTTTTTTTATTTCTGCTGGTTTTTTTACACATCCTTAACTGATATCGTTTGGATGTTTGTGGTATGCATTAAAGTACTCTAAGCAGAAACGATTTTGGTAAATATTTTTCATATGCAATTTATTTTTATTTTATGAAGGTATTTTATTTTTTTTTTTTCAGTAAAAATCTCTGTCGTCAGAGATATATAAAAATTGGTATACTATGTTTATGCTGAATGTATGTGAAACTTCATTATCTTTCATGTTTAAATTACAACAGAGACACCATCAAGAATTCCTTACTTCCAAATGTGACTTTTCATATACTAAGCAATTTCACATATAACACGTAATTTCTTGTTTCAATATTTTATGATGAAATTTACAACTTAGCTAACAAGCGCGAAAAAAATCATATAAATCGAACACGAGAATAAAATATTATGCCGATTTAAAGTACATCTACGTTATAGTAGAAACGTATTTAAATATATTAAAGAATAATGAAAAAAATATATATTTATTTTTACCAGATCCGAGCCTCGACGGTGGGCCTTTACTCCTGTAACGAATATTGTTTCATAATTCATGACAATGATTATTGATATGCTCAAGCACGGCGGTGAGTTCTGCCACTCAACACTCAATGCCTGAAGAAGTTGGTGGAAACTAGAGAACAGAAGGTTCCCTCTGCCTACCCTGCTATGTACGATATACAGCGTGTAGCAATAAACATATATGCTAAGTAGAAATGTAGGCACGAAATATCGTCTGAACATTCTGAAGGGCACGTTGCTGCGTTAAGACCGCCACTAATCTGGGATTAGTCTCACAACAATATTACCCTAACTATACTCGTGTAAGGCACCCTAATTTATTACATTACATTCCAGTACTAAAGTGTGCTAACCCAAAATTGTTTAAAATATAACAAATTTTACTTTTAATTTCACAAACAAACTCTAGTCTAGTTATAATGTACATATATTTAATTATTATAATAATTTAAAATCAATCTACACATTCTAAATTAAATGTTATTTATCATTTTTATTATCGCGAATATTTAACTTTGAAGCAGTTCACATATTCAGTACGTATGAAATGTTTAACTAGTTGTCGATTTTCAAGCTTTTTATAACTAATTAAATATTTTTTTAAAAGTCTGACATAAGCCAAAATATTACAAAATCAACTTCACACCGTATACAGCAGGGCAGGCAGAGAAAACATAGTGTTAAAACACTCCGTTCCCTACAAAAACATTATAATTTGTAATTTCTGTAATAATACTATAAAATAACGCCGAATCGAATCAAACCTCATCGAAATGGGAATTTTGAGATCTATCAATATAGCTTTAAGCAATTCAACGTGAAAAAGACCGAGACATCAATATAAAGTGGGTTGAGAAGGATAATTCCTAATTTAGTTCTGAAGTAATGTAAAAGGGTCTAATAAAAACCAAATATTTAAATAATCCATTAAACAGATAAAGATGTTCGTTGAATTTTACCAGTAAAATGAAATAAATCGATTATCGAATATATATAAGACGTGGTAGTAGTTGTTTTATGTACATTACAAATACAAAAAACTGATTTTTGTTTGATTTTTGTGTTTCACGTTGTATCCCGCACATAATAGGATAGGCAGAGGGAGTGTGTGTTAAGACACTTCTAGTGTTAAGAAACTCCGTTCCCCACTTTCCGCCGCATTCTGGAGGCTTTTTGCGTGTTGAGGGGAACTCAACGCTGCTCTTTTGCCTCGACACCAGAGCGACGAAATAAAAATATAAATGTAAATAAATATTTCATTTCGTCGAGTGGGGATCGAACCCACAACATCCATGTGCCGGCACGCCACGACGGCCTCTATATACAAATATACAAAAAAATAAAAAGAAGCATATAGTATTATATGGTAATGCAATTTCAATATTTTATACTAATATTATAAGGCTAAAGTGTTTGTTTGATTGAAGGCATTAATCTCAGGAATATTCATGCTAAAAATGTTTTGTTTAGCTTAAGTTCATTTGTGGAAGACGGCCTTTTGCTACGTAGCTTTGGTCAGTGTTACCTTAGGCTTATGAATGTGGCAAACACATTTCTTACATATTTACATTTGAAAAATAAAGGCACGTCTTTATTTTTTTTAGCTTCACGCTGTATCCCTTACATTGCAATGGGAACCCGAGAATCTGAGAGAGTTAATGACTCTCCGTTCCCTTTAAGTTTTCCGCTTCCTACTTTCCGCCTAATACTCGAAGCATTGTGCCTTGAGTGGCGGAATTCAACGCCGCGATTTGCCTTTGCGCTACATTGGTCTCAAATTTATAGTTGAAACCCTGTATTTTTACCTTTATTGAGGCTTTTAAAAAAAGAAAGCTCTACAGAATGTCAATCAATATTTAAATTCTGGCTAAATATAGAGACGCGAATGAAACCAAAAAGCAATAACGTTTCAAATGACTTTGATTGATCAAAAAAAAAACACAGTGATCTAGTGTTTGTTTTCGTTTGAAAAATATCTTTTGTTATGCTAAGCCGGGTTGATTCAATGGTATGTAAATATTTTTTTAGAATCGTCGTCCAGATTCTATGAACAATAAATTGTTTTATGAATTAGTATTGTGATAGACGCCAACGTTGCCCAGTGGAACAGTTTGTAAACCAAGCAATGGTAGTGGGATCAAATCCCAAGAATATATTTGCATTATTTTCAACGACACGGTTTGTTAGGACGAAGATCTGTGTAGAGTTCGGCGAGTCAACACCTATTGGTAATACGGGTGAAAAAAATATTTCAAAGTCAATAATGCTAAGAAAAGTATTAATGCCACATCACTGTATTTAATTCGAGTCAATCAACCGATATATATACGATTTATGTCGCATTATTTAATTTGCATACTTTCGATATAAGTTGGTACATTCATATTATTATAATTTTATTCACATTACTAGTGGACCCGAACGCGGCTACACCCGCTTGAACTATACGAATATTTATTAAATATATTTATGAAATTATTTTAAGTTTTCAATAAAGAGATGCGTTAAGCAAGCTCATTTTGGGTGACGTTTTCTAACAACAAGCTTTGCAAATCGTTGCTTAGCAACGATCCCATAGCGACGGTTGTTACTAACATGGCGGAATAAATTGCATGTCAAATTAATAAATATTTTAATATATTGGTATATATCGAAAATATTACAAATATGAGAAAAAAAGTATCCTATGTTCATCCCGAGACCCTCAATTATCTCTATATGAGTATACTAGCGGACGCGCGCAGCTTCGCTTGCGTATTTAGGGGTGAATTCTAATAAACCACGAAACATGTGTTCAATGAAATATTTTTAAGAGTCTAAATTTAAAATTTTATAAAAATCGGTGGCGATTTAAAGATTTTTCCATACAAACTTTCAACCCCTTATTTGCACCCTTAGGGGGAGAATTTTAGAAAACGATGAAACACGTGTTCAATTAAATACTTTTAAAAATCTAAATTTCAAATTTTACAAAAATCGGTGCCAATTTAAAATTTTTTCCATACAAACTTTCAACCCCTATCTCAGCCCTTTAGGGTTAACATTTTTCAAAATCCCTTCTTAGTGGATGTCCAGATTACGAAAGTAAACTTTTGTCCGAATTTAACGTTTCTACGCACAGCGGTTAAGCCTGTGCGTGCGTCTTACCTCAGTCAGTGAGGACAAGTCCTTTTATATATATAGATTATCACAATTAAATTAGCGGTTTGGCCCTGATTGCGTAAAAGACAGACAGACAGACAGAGTTACTTTCGAATTTATAATATAGGTATGGATAAATGATAATGGATAAATGATTATCATTGGCCAGTCATATTGACAGCTTCTATTGTGAAACGTTCATTGTTCCAACAGTGTGTTACATTTACTGCAAGCGATAAATTTACTTTTACAGCTTACTTATTTTTACAAAAGGAAGCCTCAGAATTGGATATTCCCCTTTTTTATTCGTACATTCGTCAACGCCGATAAACAATTTTATTGATGTTTCCCGACGAATTGTGATGGAAAGGCTTATACCTTCTTTACACCCAAAACCTTTACTTTGTAAGGTTAACACGCAATATATGATGGTGTGGAATTACAATAATGTTGTCTTCCTAACTTTTTATTAAATGATATACCTCTTTAACGACAGTAAATTACGTTTTTTGATACTCTAATGATATTCATTTTAGTATGTAAAAAATTAAATAATAATGTTCAGACATACGGCCATATCTATATATTTTCTCATCTATATATATAAAAGGACTTGTCCTCACTGACTGAGGTAAGACGCGCGCACAGCCGTAACTGCTGTGCGTAGAAACGTGAAATTTGGATAGATGTTTACTTTCGTAATCTGGACATCCACTAAGAAGGGATTTTGAAAAATTTTAACCCTAAAGGGGTGATATAGGGGTTGAAAGTTTGTATGGAAAAAAATTTTAATCGGCACCGATTCTTATAAAATTTGAAATTTAGATTTTTAAAAGTATTTAATTGAATACGTGTTTCATCGTTTTCAAGAATTCTCCCTCTAAGGGTGCAAATCGGGAGTTGAAAGTTTGTATGGAAAAAAAATTAAATCGGCACCGATTCTTATAAAATTTTAAATTCAGACTCTTAAAAGTATTTAATTGAACACATGTTTCATGGTTTTATAGAATTCTTCCCCTAAGGGTGCAAATAAGGGGTTGAAAGTATGTATAGATTTTTTTTTAAATCGGGACCAACTTTTATAAAATTTGAAATTCAGACTATTAAAAGTATTTAATTGAACACATGTTTCATGGTATATTAGAATTCACCCCTAAATACGCAAGCGAAGCTGCGCGCGCCCGCTAGTTTACTATAAAAGTAATCACACTGGAACCCGCGCAAAGCAGGGTAGGCAAAGGGAACCTAGTGTTAAGTCGCTCCGTTTTCCGCTGAATTCTGGAGACATTGCGAGTTGAGTGGCGGAACTCAACGCCGCTATTTGCTTCGTTCCCAGAGCGAGGAAATAAAATAAATTAAATATTTCTTTTCCTCGAGTGGGGATCGAACCCACAACCAGTCACGTTTACACACTTGTGCCCCTGTGCATCGACTAGCCTCCCGTAGTAAGCATTATATTCGATTTTTTTCTATAAAATGGTATTGTTTGTAGAGAATAAAAGTAGTACTAAATGTTTCCTAATAACATTTTTAAATTATATTACTACATAATAAAAACGAACTGCATCTCATATGGCGAACTGATTTAACGGAGCGAGCGTTATGTTCTTTATGGGATTTTATAACATTTCATTACATACCTGAGTTAGAAAATTGCTAGTTATTATTTTCAACTTTAAAGGTCAATCTAAAAATAATATAACTCAATAATATAATCTAATTGTATGGATTTCTTTTTAAATTGGCACCGATTTTTATAAAATTTGTAATTTTTAAGAGTCTACTTAAAAATATTTAATTGAACACGTGTTTCTTGTTTAATTAAAATTCACCCCCTAAACTGAAAATAATTTCATAAACATATTTAATAAATACTCGTATAGTTCAAGCGGGCGAAGCCGCACATGTCCGCTAGTTATTTTTAGAAAACTAAATTTTTAGTTTATAATACTACTATTTTAAGAAATATCATTTATGTCAAGTAACAAATTTTTATTAGCTATATATAAGTTGTGTTAAAAATATATATAACACGAATCGAACTTTTTGCTTGGTAAGAATCGAATATCAATAGAACGAGAAATAGAAGCAGTAATAGCTAATATTTAAGTTAAAAGTTTACTGAATAAGAGAGTTCGGATATATTCATCTTCGTCTCATTAACATAGCCAATTTTCTCCGTCGTTTCTAAATGTAAATGGTTCCTGCGATCAGAATAAATTACTTGATTTACCGTAACGGTAGATATTGAAATCTATAATTAAACTAAATGTTGCCATTTTCTAATACTGAATTAATCAAGAAAGGTGAATAAGTACCAAGATATCGTTTTTAATAAAATTTAAAAATATATATTTTATTCAAAATTTATATTTCCATGTCTTCGCTCTGGTGTCGAGGCAAAGCGTGGCGTTGAGTTCTGCCACTCAATATATAAAGCCTCCAGAATTCAAGAGAAAGTGGAGAACGGAGTGTCTTAACACTAGATTCCCTCTGCTTATTCTGCTGTGTGCAAGATATATCGTGAAGGAGATTTTTTTATTTGATTATATATTTTATTGACAACAGGGCCATACCTGTAATGTCCTGACTCCATCATCAGATCAGCTCAGTTTTTATTGTACTATGATGAAGACATGATGATACAACTATTACGAGTGGGTCAACTTTCTCATATATGAAAAATATCTTCTAAAGATAAAATAAAGTAAGATTTTCATAAAATATAGTATTTTCTTTTGTACTTTATATTAAGCAAAATCTAGTTCTTTGCTTATATTACAATATATTACATTTTTATGATATAGTATAGTATTATATCTTTATTCTTATACTATAATATTTTAAAAAATAAGTTCAAAGATAGTGTTCGTGGAAGAAAACTGTATAGGGGAGAGCGGGGCTAAAAGTTACCGAGGTAAGTTGTTCCGATGAAAATAATTTCGCGGAGAAAAGTGATAGGAATATTTAGTAAACATATAGTGAAATGCAATGTGATAGCGCACCCATGGCCAGCATATTGAACAATCCAGTGGCACCCGAAACCAATGGAATAGCACACGGGTGTCGTTGGTGCACCAACGACACCCGTGATTTCGGGGTTGGTTGGTGATTGTAAATATTTTTGCATTTCATATTTTTGGTCTGTCTCACAAATTTTAACGATTAGCCTCGAGTATGTTAGTGTTTTTTTTATATTATATTACCTACTATTTCGGAACACTATTTGTAAATTATTTATGTTTTCTATATCTTATTTATATTTATTTTTTTTTCAACACGTGTTTTTGGGGCTAGATGTTCCCTTTTTTTGGGGCATGTTGTGACCTGTTGTTGTGACGAAAAACTTTCGCCGATTCATTTGTACCAATAATGGGATGTAAATATTGTAATTTTTCATACTAAAAAATATTGTAATTTAGTAACATGCGCACTTATGCTCGGAAATCAACTCGAGGTTATGTGTCATATGAGTTGATGCAAAAAGCAGCGGATGTAGTTTCCAAAGATTGCAGGAATAAGATAAAAACTGTTACCAAAGAATTACATATACATATTAAGTGGGAAAACCTAAAGGTATAAAATTTTTGTTTATTATTTTGGTTTAACAAAATCGAAATAAGTTTTATTTTATGTAAAATTATCTTTTACTTTTTAGTTCCGTTGTTTTTCGTTTCGGTTTTTTTTTGTTCAAAATTAATTCTTTTTACGATTTTAAGTGATAAGTAACCTTAAAAGGATACTTCTTAAACGAGTGTTGGTTGTAGTGGTAGTGGTTGTTAACGAGTGGCATCTCTTGTGATATGTGAAACTTGATTCAATTAGGTATTATTTTTGTGGAAACTAACATTTTGGTATATTAACAAGAAAATACATAAAAAATATTCGGGCGAATTGGGAACCTCTCCCTTTTTTGAAGTCGGTTGAAAATGAAAACTTCTTTTTTGAGGTTGGTTGAAAAGAAATGCAATGATGGGGAATCTTATTTCTCACAATAATTTTAACAAAGTATTCCCTTGTAACTATTCCAGTATAATTAATATTTACCAAAATAAAAACAAATTTTCTCAATTTTGACCAGATTTTATAATCAGAACCTAACTAAACTTTCATCAAACTATCCTTGAAGTGTATCCTTTCAAATAAGAAAAGAATCATTAGAATCGGTTGGCGTGATATTGAGTTATTCGTCATTTTGTCGTACACGTACCAATACAAATTTAATACTTATGTGATTTTCTCATAGATACCATTGTCAAAAATAGACCAAAAAAAAATTGGTTCCCACATGGGAAGCACTACCTTTCAAATAAAAAAAAAATCATCAAAATCAGTTCACTTAATCAAAAGTTATGAAGTACATACACAAAAAAAGAAACAGTCGAATTGATAATCTCCTTTTCTTACAAAAGTCGGTTAAAAAAGATTTGCTTTTGCGCCTGGTAATTATTATGATACTGTTGATTATTCCTTAAATAAACAGGCTTTGTTCGATTATTATTGTTTTTTATTTTGCAAATAATAGCTTTAAAAATATGGTAACAATTTACCCCGGTCTGTTAACAACTTGCCCCAAGTCGGGGTAAGTTGTTACTTTCCGACTTCTGTCATAAAAAATATCATAATAAAAAAGTCTTACAAAGAATACCTCAAATTACTGTTTTAATTGCAAGTCTAGATATGTAAGTTGAATTTGATTATATTGTATAAATACTAAAATCAAGTATTCGTAGCAATATTTGAGGTCAAAAAAAAATCGGAACTTTTGGCCCCGCTCTCCCCTACTTTACTTCATAGTAACTATATGTAATATGAATATAACGCTACGTACCTACAACAGTAAAAATACTTTTATATATATATCGAATGTAATCGAGTAATTTCACTAACTACAAGCTATTCAATTAAAACACTTGTTAGCCGACTGTATTGTTTTTTAACTGTTCCTGCTACCACATCGCTTTTTAATAGTAGATGCTATCGGGGATTGTTTAAATAATGAAAGTTAAGAGTTCGAAATGCTATTTATATTAAAAGTGAAAGTGCTATTTTTGTATATATTAGTAAGCTAATTTGTGTGTATATTTCATTCCGCTGAGTGGGAATCGAACCCACAACCTTTGCGTTTACAGTCGCGCTTATGCCCCTGCGCCAGTACTAGTGGTATTGAGTTCTCCACAATCAAAACGCAATGTCTCGAATTCGGCTGAAATTGGAGAAGGGAGTGTCTTAACACTAGGTTCCCTTTGCCTACCCTGCTATATGCGGGGAAAATAGAATATTATAGAAACGAACACTGTATGCTTTCAGTCTAAAAATTGCAGGCGATAATTTTTGGCTCGACTCGTTCAGTGATTTCAAACAAAAGCTACATTTTACAATCGTCCAGTGAAATTGATGGACCACTCACATCAGTGTGGGATGGGAAACTACGTTATATCAGGCTCATGACAAGGAACGAAATATATACAAGGCCTGAATGCGAAATTATAATATAAGTATAACTGTAGATCAGTATTTTTTGTGAAGCATGGAGAATTTAGTGATAAAAATCTCTATTCTTCGTTCTGGTTATTTAAGAAATATTACGTCTTAGATGATTTTGTATTGAAAAGATATATCATTAGAATTTCTACATACTTTGCAAATTTTTATTATTTTAAATTTAATATTTAAATTTAATTAATAAATTAATATTAATTAATATATTATTATATTACTTAGATAAAGTAATTAAAAAATTTAAAACGTACATATACAGGGTGGAATTGACAGCACCACTTTAAATGAAACCACAGTTTTAACTACTCTATAAAAGCCTAATATAATTCGGAAAAAAAATAATTCCCAAAAATGAAAAAGTTATTTTTTCAAACAAAATAAATAATAAAATTATCGTTTTAAAATAAAACGCCATTTGTAAAGTATAACATAGGCACGCACACACTTACCTGTCAAATCGAAAACGTCGCACACGTATGTGTGCGTCACACGAAATACAGGTATGGATAAAAATCGTGAAATGAAAAAAAATCCCTACTATAAATTTGTTCTTAACTGAGACTCAGATCAAATGTCCAGCTGACGCGTCGTACCTCAACTACCCTGGCTACTCCTTAGAATATAGGTTCGAACCACGAGCAGGGGTCTGCGTGTACGTTCGCGATGACATCTGCATCAAGCGTCTCAAAAACCTTGAGATACCAGGTTTATCTGTACTTTGGGTACTGGTCGATACTGGAGCTACGCAAAATGTGTATGCTGGTGTCTACCGCTCGCACAGTGGAGATCCGGAGACAACCAGGCTCTTTGATCACCTCAGCGAAGCTGCTGATGGGGCTCAGCAGAAGTACCCAACTGCACAGTTATTCGTTCTGGGGGACTTCAATGCACACCACAAAGAGTGGCTGTTCCCATACCAGACGACTGACCACGCTGGACGAGAGGCGCGCAAATTTTCATTATCGCTAAATCTCTCCCAGCTGGTCAACTGTGCGACGAGGGTCCCCGATGTAGAGTCTCACACAGCTAATTGCTTAGACCTTCTGCTGACTACGGACCCAGACCGATGCTCTGTGGCAGTTACGGCCCCTTTGGGCACCTCTGACCACTGTCTGGTGAAGTTTGTATCCGTGTACTCACCACCCGATCAGGGCCCTTGTGGTATAAGACGGGTGTGGCGATACAAGTCAGCAGACTGGGATGAGATTCGCCACTTCTTTTCGGCTTATCCTTGGAGATCTTGTTTTTCTTCAGGAGAATCGTCGAGCTGCGCAGAAGCCATAACGGAAGTCATACGGCAGGGTATGGAATATTTTATACCATACTCTGATATTCCTTCTGGCAGTAAAGCTCGCCCATGGTTTGACGCTGACTGTAACCGTGCAGAAGCGCGGAAACAAGAGGCGTATAATGCCTGGGCTGATGCTCGCACGCGCAAAGCTCCGAATACTCGAGAACTGAAGAAAAACTTCAACAGGGCCTCCAAGATAGGTAAAAAGGAATTACGCAGAGCTCGTTTTGAGCACGTTCGTAAAATAGGCGCAAAGCTTGCCTCGTACCCAGCGGGTAGTAAAGCATTTTGGTCGCTCGCGAAGGCAGTCGAGGCAAACTTCTGTCGTTCCTCTTTGCCGCCCTTGCAGAGGCCTGATGGTGCGCTTGCTCACACTGCGGTAGAGAAGGCCAACTTGTTCGCTTCTCTTTTTGCGGAAAATTCGCGTCTAGATGACGCAGGTAAATCACCACCATCTTTGCCGTACGCCGACTGCTCTATGGCAGCTGTCCGCATTCGCCAAAAAGAGATACGCGTGGCCCTGCAAAATCTAGACGTGAATAAGGCGAGCGGCCCAGACGGCATTCCTGCAATTGTGCTGCGTAACTGTGCGCCTGAACTGTCTCCGGTTCTGACACGCCTGTTTCGACTTTCACTAGAGACTGGAGTAGTGCCCAAATCGTGGAAGCTTGCAAATGTACAACCTGTGCCCAAAAAAGGCAGTCGGGCAGACCCTGCCAACTACAGGCCGATATCGGTCACCTCTATACTCTGCAAGACTATGGAACGTGTACTGAATAAAAGGCTTGTGGCATATCTGGAGGAAAATGATCTCGTAAGCGATAGCCAGTACGGATTTCGTAAAGGGCGATCGACGGGAGATCTGCTTGTGTATGCCACGCATATATGGAGCGAGGCTATCGAGAAATATGGTGAGGCCCTTGCCGTGTCTCTCGATATCTCCAAAGCCTTTGACAGGGTCTGGCATGCAAGCCTTATAAGTAAGCTTCCCGCATACGGACTACCGGCCGACCTTTGCAAATGGATATCAGACTTCTTGAGTGAGCGATCGATACAAGTGGTCCTAGATGGCCGCGTATCTGATCAACAGGCTATAAATGCCGGAGTTCCTCAAGGATCCGTTCTGTCTGCAACCCTATTCCTGCTGCACATCAACGATATGTTAACACCCGGTATCGTTGGGTACGCTGATGACAGCACGGTTGCTGAAAGATATCTATCCAATGCAAAGGCCAGCCGGATCGTAATCCAGTCTTGTCGAGAGTCTATGATCGATCGACTGAACCTGGCACTCCAGCGCGTCTCCGAATGGGGCGATGCCAATCTAGTCATGTTTAACGCTACCAAAACTCAGGCGTGTTTATTTTCCGCAAAACGGGGCCCCTTCGATCTTGCTCCGACTTTCCGAGATGTACCCGTGCCGATAGCTGACCATCTCGAGCTTCTTGGCTTGAACCTTACGTCAGATTTGAACTTTGGACGTTACATCGAGTCTTTGGCCACAACTGCAGCTAAAAAACTAGGTGTCCTATCAAAGGTTAGGCAGTATTTCACTCCGGGACAGCTTCTTCAACTCTATAAAGCTCAAGTCCGATCGAGTATGGAGTACTGCTGCCATCTTTGGGACGGATCTGCTAAATATCAGCTGGCGACCCTAGACTCCATTGAAAATCGCGCCAAGAAGCTCATTGGCAATTCAGCGATTGTCGAGGCAAAGCTTCAAAGCCTTGAGCATCGCCGAAAAGTAGCTTGCCTGACGATTTTCTACAGGATCCATTTCGGAGAGTGTGCAGCAGCGCTACATGACTTAATACCCTCTTCTCCTTTCTATCTGCGGGACAGTAGACGTAGGCAGGGATTTCACCCATACGTAGTCGATATACCATCTTTTCGTACGCAGCGCTTCGCCTCCACTTACCTAATGCGAACGGCTAAGGAGTGGAACTCCCTGCCTGCTGAACTGTTCCCCGTCAAGTATAACCTGGCCCTCTTTAAGGAACGAGTGAATAGGTACTACCTAGGCAAGCATGCTCCACCTTCGTCCGCATCGTCACTTACCACCAGGTGAGATAGCGGACAAATGCTTGCCTATCACCAATAAAAAAAAAAAAAAAAAAAAAAAAAAACGTCCAAACTGTTGAGGTACCTTGATTAATTTCTTAGGTGTGGGTTTGAAATATATTACCCTATATGCAGTTTCAATAAAAGAAGCGCTGCCTCTTCCACCCTGTATAATACATGTTATATTGAAAGTATCTTATTGAATATGGAATAAGTCATTTAATAATATTGGCAACATAGCAGCAATTATTTCTTCAGTAGTACAAACTAATGCTTAAATTATAATTATGTAAAATATATAAAGATATTTATAGTTATATATTAATTCTTTGCTTCTACTGTCTCATAAATTAAATATGGCTAACTCCGACTGAAAATATCAAGGTCTGATTACGTTCTACTATGAATTTATTATCTATAATCGATCGAATGAACAATACATTTTTTTTTTAGTATGTTCATCCATCTAGGGCGTAAGGACGTGACTGTAACGTGACGATTCGTCGGTTCGATCCCTACGCGAGCAAATGAAATACAATATATATAACATTTATATTTTCATTTCTTCGCTCTGGTGTCGAGGTAAAAAGCGGCGTTGAGTTCCGCCACTCAAAACGCAAAGCGTCCAGAATTCGGCGGAAAGTGGGGAATGGAGTGTTTTAACACAAGGTTCTCTCTGCGTACCCTGATGTGTGCGGGATAGAGCGTAAAGCAGAAAAATATTTTTAAAAATTAATATTCTTAGACGTGATCTTGGGATATCTCAAGATCGATCTCACAGTTGAAAGCGATTTTTAAGAAACAATAATAATGTTGCTCAGCAATATTTTTTTGGATTGCGTGATATAAGAATAATTTCCATAGTCATTTCTAAAAGAATAAGATTTTGCACGCAATCTATCAAGAAACTTCTATTACTTTTGTTATGTCGGCGTCGTGGAACTAACAACCGTCGGGGACCATCGATCAAGCTGCCCGACTGCGGTCTTTGCAAATTATCGACACCTTTAAGTTTCTTTTTACTTTTATAATGAAAGAATACTGAATAGCTCATTTAGTTTGCTAGATCTGGTTCGAAGCGTTTATGCTATTTTATAGATATTTTCTTTGACTTTCGTCTTTATGCATGAATTATTTTAAAATTATGGTTTACTTTACATAAATTAATTATTATTTATTATTTAAGACAAATTATGAAAGTTAATAACTTCTTTTAAATAAAGTACTATAAAATTATATATTCGTTCTTTGCCTTTCTACCTTCTACCAGAAAAACATACAGCTGTTTAAAGTTTTACAGTAATTTTTTTTTTTTGTGTTAACTACAATAATAGATAATATTATTTAAAATATTTAATAATATACGGCTTTCGGTAGAGCAATAGCACAGGATGTTACTGTAATCGCAACATCAACGAGTTCGATTCCCAATCGGTGGATTGAATTATTTAATATTTTCAAATTCTTGGTCTGATAACAAGATAAAGCGTGGCGTTCAGTCCCGCCACTTAATTACAACAATGTCTTAAAAAATATATATTAGCACTAAGTTTTCAAAATTCGATTACTTGACATTGATTTGGTTATTTGGTCTAAACGTCATTTTGTGAGCTTTGAGCACCAGTGCAGCTTAGTTTTAGTTTTTAGAAAAAAATCTATTTAACTGACATTTACTAAAATTATAGCAACTATTATTTTTTTATTTAATTATTTTTTTTAATTAGCGCCGTAAGCTATAAGCTACAGCCGTTATATTTTGTTAACTTTTGTTTTACTGCCCTAATTGATCTAAGCATTTATAGATATAAAATTACTACTGTGTTTGTAGATAAAACCATGTTTTAGGCAGATAGACAGACAGTCCGACATATATATTCTTGTTTTACCGACTTACCTACTAACCAGAAAAAGCCTAAGAAATATTTTTCTTAAATCTTCATATACCTAATATGATATATATGAAAAATTATAATATCAAATTATCATAAATTATCTACTTAGAAGTTTATTCTCTAATTTCACCATATAAGCTATTAAGATCTATTACCGCCGAATTGTGCAAATGAAACCGCAAATCTAATTGTACCTATCAATATGCTGAAACAGTATTAATATACGCTAACCTAAGTAACAGTTGGTTAATAGTGCGAGGCTGTTATGCGTATAATAATTAGCCTTATATAATAAAGCGAGGTATTGGAAAGACCTAATTAGATATTAAAGAAACATTTTAATTATTATTTTCTTTTTTTTTCAGCTTCACGCTGTATCCCACATGTAGGAGAGTAAACATAATGTTAAGATACTCCGCTCCCCAGTTTCAGCCTAATTCAGGAGGCATTGCGTGTTGAGTAGTGGAATTCAACGCCGCGCTTGGCCTCGAAACCAGGGCGAAGAATTGAAAATATTAAGTATTTTATTTCCTTGAGTGGCAATCGAATTCAGAACCTATGGTGTTTACAGTCATTCATTTGACCCTCTGCACTGGCCTAAATTTATTTAACAAAATATATTATCTATGTGTATAAAATCGAAAGGTCACTCACTCATCACGAAATCTCAGAAACTACAGGTGCTAGGAATCTTGAATTTTGCATAGGAGTTATTTATAGTACGTAGGTGCACGCTAAGACTTGAATTTACAATATTCGACTTTTAAGGGGTTTTTAATATTTTTAAATCATAAAAACCCCTTAGAAAAAGGGTTAAAAGTTTGTATGAAACTTCGTTACTACAAATGCTAGGAGTCTCAAATTTTGAAATATCAATTTAAAAAAAAACATAGCATATACATTTGACCTGATTTTGATTTATATGAAAGATAGGAGTCGTCGTTGATTTGGATGGTACTCGTAATTTAAATGAAGATTGTTTAGCATCTCTAAAACTAAAAAATACTAAGTTATAATATAGAAGGCTTAGATCATGGTCTGTTAAATTCCAAAAGATTTTTTCATTAAAAATATAAGTTATTTCAAAAACAATTTTCCAATATAATTAAACCTTTTTATATTTCAGTCTGTAATATTATTTTAATTTATATTTACTTAAAATAAGAATTTAGATAAAAAGTTGATGTAAGGCGTGGATAAAGAGGATTGTTCAGTGCTCGTATTCAGAGGACATTCTTTAGCAAATAGTTGCATTGCAGTGAAGTGAGGTGTTAATTTACATTAGAGAACGTTACACGAGTTACTTGGCATTTACTGCCATTAAGTTTATACATATACTAGCGGCCCACCCGCGGCTTCGCCTGCGTGAACTACGTTATTAGTAATTTCTGTCTCCATGAGTACCTGACGTTCATGCAAAATTTGAGACTCCTAGCATTTGTAGTAACGAAGTTTCATACAAACTTTCAACCCCAAAAACAACCCCTTGAAAGTTGAATATTGCAAATCCCCGTCTTAGCGTCTTGTAGGTTCTGAGATTTCGTGATGAGTGAGTAAGTGAAATTTCGATTTTGTATATATAGATATATTAGTTTCACGATGGTTTGTATGTCTCTTTGTATACACTTTAGAGGCCAGTCATGGCGCAGAGGCAAAAGGGTGTGACTGTTAACGCGACTGGTTGTGAGTACGATCCCCACCCGAGGAAGTGAAATATTTATTAAATTTATATTTTTATCGCTCTGATATCGAGACACAGCGCGGCGTTTAGTTCCGTTCTACAATTAACAATTAAAAATAATTATGTTTCGTAGAAGTATATCTTTTATTTCAAACTGCAATTTCATTTTAAGCAATTCATCCAGCTCCTCGACCATTAAGCGGAATAAGATGCCCTAATCGTACCATTTTATGAGCACCGATTATAATCCTTTGTGAAATAATTAAGTTTTAAAGCAACGATGCCACAAAGCTGGTAACTTTACAAGACTCGAGATAGTGCAAATTGCATTGAATCTGACAAGGAGTTCTTCTGCTTTTTAATAGAGAAGCATTTTCATAACCGTTTGGGTCCGCATAAATAGACTAGCTTTTACTTACTATTTACTATATACTTAAGTTTAATGCAACAAAATGTATGAGAAACGTAAAATACATTGAGTTTTTTGTCATTTTAAACTGTTATTCTACACTTAGAAAAGAAAAATACTTATTTTTTAGATTACATATCAAAATTTATAAACTAAAAATAAAAAAAATATAAAAACAAACTAAAAACTGACAAAAATTTGATCCCGCTACGCTCACCATTTTTTATGTTTTTTAAACAAAGTACTTACATCAAGTTTACTCTGTAATTACAATATGATTTTCCACTAAAAATGTGACAAATACAAAATTATTTCCACTGGGGCGACATTGTATGCGACAGTTTTGTGGGAACCCCATTTGGAAAATATATATATTTAACAAAGCAAAGAAAAAGGTCAAGGTCAGTCGTGGTGCAGGCGCAAAAAGCGTGTCTGTAAAACCGACTGGTTGTGGGTTTGATCTCCACTCGAGGTATGAAATATTTATTTAAATTTATATTTCCATTTCTTCGCTCTGGTATCGAGGCCAAGCGCGACGTTGAGTTACGCTACCATGCAGTGCCTCCAGAAATTGGCGGAAAGGAAATTGTCAAAACAAACATTAAAAAATAATTTTACAATTTGACCCACTAATTTCTTAGATATAAAATAAGATTAGATAATAAGTTATACTTTTTATCATTGTAATTCAGGCTTGCGTGCTTTGTGTCACTCTGGGGAATAAATTATTCCCCTGCTCTTACAAGAAAAGCGCGGCGTTGAGTTCCACTCCTCAACACGTAATATCTAAAATTCGGACGGAAAGTGAACAACATAGCGGATAGTGTAATGACACTAAGTTCTCCCTGCCTTCTCTTCTATTACGGGTAAAAGATTAAAACTAAAAAATCATACTAAATTGTATGATTTATAAAGTTTCTTAAATCCTGATTTTCGCTTCCATTCTATGTATCAATTTACAAGTTTCAATGCGACGACGACGACAAGGCCGCGCCGCTAGTAACTGTTGTAGTTATACTAAAGTTGACAACAAACTTACATAATTGTATTTCACGGTGCTTTGTGCTTCTGTATAAAATCCTTCAGGAATTTCTTAAGTCATTCCGGTGGAAGTCAATTGACTCTAAGTACCTACTAAATAAAAAATTAAAAACAGATGATAAAATAAAAAAGAAATTTGCGCACGTAATCATCACTTGTGATCACATGTGTGCAAGTGTGATCATATGAGTGGATTTGTAATCACATATCTAATAACATATGTAAATATATAATAATAAAAATATATTTTTATTGAGTGAAATAAATATTTGTCTTTTTTCCAGTGCTTCCACACTCTTAAATTCATTTAATTTTCTGATCTATGAAATATTTACCTAAAAATTAATAAAGATCAGTTATAGTAATCAAACCACCTCCAAAGACCACTTATATTAATATCGCTTGGAGGTATCTAGCCGAAATTTATATCAAATATCCAGATGTACGGTCCTTTGGAATACAAAAAAAAATCCTAAGGCAATCGAAAAATACGAAACTTTATGCATCGTTTTTTGCTTCTTGTTTGAAATTTTCTATGGAATCAACATCTGAACTACTGCTTATAAAGAGGAAACGCAGAGAAATTAAACTCTATTCTTTCATTTCATACTAAATAAGGGTATACGCAGGCAATTTTAAGTTTGTCAACTTTTCTAAGTTAAACTAAGTACATGCTGTTGCCCTACAATCCTGAAATTGATACGGACTGAACGAGTCCGAGTCGCATTGGAGTTTTTGAAATATTTATTTAAATCGCCATTTCACTTTTATTAACTTACAATATTATTTTTTGCCGTCGTTCTGTTATTATTTGCCTAATTTTCTTTTGTTTTTATTTTGTTTTCGTCGTACATTTCGTCTTTGTACGTATTGGACACATCATAATTGATACATGAGACTTAAAAACGATGAAATTATTTACAATATTCAAATTTAACTGACAAAATGTAATTAACAATGTAATCCATGGTAGGACGAGGGACTTACCTCGTAGATACTTATCTATATCCATCCATACTGAAATATTTAAAAAAAATTTTCAGTATGGATTCTTATTCATGCTGTATCCATAAGAGAACCTAGTATCAAGATTCCGTTCATTAATTTCACGAAGATTTAGTGAAAAAATTGCACTGGCACTGAACTGGCACTTGAACCTACAACCACAGCGCTTCTACAAACCCTCTGCTCATCACTTTCCGCTGAATTCTGAACGACCAGTCACCAGCTCCTAATTTCTGACTGCCTCCTAATTTATATTCTGTGGGTAAAAGAAACAGGATACCCCATTTGTCACTCAAATTACATCCATTATTGTCAAATAAACCAATCTATTGAACCCTTCCCTGTTATTGTTTCCCTTATTAACATTCCGTCATTATGACGGGACTGAATACAAGTAAAGGGATATACTCGTAGAGCAATCTTTGATATAATTGTCTGGCTGATGGCAATAGACTATAAATCAGGGTGAAAGTGACTGATTTGTCATTGTCAACCGTCAACGACAGAATGACCGGTTTAAATCTACTTTGTTGTGTCTTTTGCTCTAATTTATGTACTTATTAATGTTAAATAAAAGATTTACATTATATTTTTTTATTTATAGACAATTTTTAGATATATTTTCTTGTTTAAAAGAAGAAATAAAAAAAAATTATCATATGTTTTTGTGTAAGCGTAAGCTAACATAATAAAAGCATATAAAATAAAACACTTATTTGATTTAAATTAATTCACAACTGTATTCTATCGATAAAATATGAACTAATTTTTCATACGGTCAAATATTTTTATTATGAAAATTACAAAAATCCTGCTACAAAAATAACAAGCCGCAAACTTTAGTCGTTAAAAACAAAATTTAACGTCGACTTATTTGGAATATTTATAAAGCCTAAAAAAGTATTGTCCTGTCGAAGTATCTGAAGCATTTATTAATTACATACCCCCGAATCAAAATTACAAAGGCCGTAGACGGGTTTGACCCGGGATTCATCGCCATCGATTCATCGCCGACTAACCAGTAACGATTAATCGTGGAGAAGTACATTCTTAGCTAGTTTCTGTAAATGGAGAATATTTAAACTTTTTTTTTTCTTCTATTGCTTCACGCATCACGCTTCACTTCTCGCACACAGCAGAATAGGCAGAGGGAATCTAGTGTTAAGACACTCCGTTCCTACTTTCCGCCGACTTTTGTAGGCATTGCGGGTTGAGTGGCGGAACTCAACGCCGCGCTTTGTCTCGAAACCAGAGCGAAGAAATGAAAATATAAATTTAGATAAATATTTCATTTCGTCGAGTGGGGATCAAACCCACAATCGTTGCGTTACAGTCACATCCTGTGACCCTGGGCCAGGATGGCCTCCAAGTTTTAACTTTTTTAATAGATACTATTAAGACTTAAGAAAATCCTAGTTATAATAATTGTTATTATTAATAATAATAAAGTACTAAAAAAAGTTTTTTTAGGAAGAACACTGAGATCTTAGGTATTTCTAATTCAATAAAAAGAAAAATTCATCAATTAGTGAACGATTATATTAAAAGCTAACAAAGGAAAACCATTTCCACTATTTACCGGAGTTAATATATCTAGGTTTCAGTAATGACTCGCGTGGGATGTGTTCTCACATTAAAAATGTACAGACGTTTACAAAGGTACCTATATACTAGCAATCTAAAGTTAGCACCGTTAAATGATTTCTCTCTTTATTCTTAACTAAATGTTATAAACAAT
>JAEBDU010013448.1:73254-87451 GCA_016802625.1 Heliconius numata | reverse complement strand
GAAACCCCTTAAAATAGATATCTGTATATACACTGCGAATTCTCCATCTACCAGTTAACATAAATTTTGATCACGGCATGGGGAATGTAAAGGGGGCTCGGGAGGGGTCGATTGAAGTGCCCTCATGTGCACAGTCTGATCACGGCCCATGGAGCACAATTCGTTTGATCTCGCCGCTTGTTCGCTAAACACTATTTATGTCCCAGCGAACCAAGGACATTTGACAACGATATAAATGCCATTAAACAGGTGCGAATGAAACCATCGCTTGAAGTTTTTAAATAATTGCTAATTTTACGACAGGGCTATGGTAAAGTAGAAAAAACTAATTTATCTTTGAGTGTGGAGGTGATAATTATTTTTCTTTTATAATCTTCTTTTCATATCAAGAAAGTTGTACAACTTATTCATTTATTTCTTTCATTTTGTTCCAGGATGCAGTCAGCACATTACTAAACAAAAAAAGCATGCCAACTCAATATGTGCCAGATATTAGAGGTCGTGAACAGAATGCCTGCCAAGAATGTAATCTCCAATTGGCTGCGAGCAAAACAAGGAAAACATAAACACTCGCCATGTCGCTAACATGCGTATAGCCATCAGAGAATATGAATACGACCAAACCAGTAATACTGGTGGCAAGAAGCCAATCGGACTTATTACAAAAAGGACCAGAATATTTTCTGGATTCCGCAAGGTCACCCTACAATGCTGTACTTGAATTTAATGCTACATTTGACAATAACAGTACATTTAATTTAACAGATGATTCAGGAGAACTTTGGAATGATTACATCAATCTCTTACAGGATCGTGCGCTTTTAGTTTCATTCTTACTTCTTTTCTCACTTACTACAGTATTTGGAAATATGCTTGTAATCTTGGCAGTGATAAGAGAAAGATATTTACATACATCTACTAATTACTTTGTAACCTCCCTTGCAGTCGCTGACTGTCTTGTGGGTCTGGTGGTGATGCCTTTTTCTGCGCTATACGAAGTATTGGAACACACATGGTTCTTTGGTGTCGACTGGTGTGATGTATGGAGATCACTGGACGTGCTTTTTAGTACTGCATCAATTCTTAATTTATGTGTTATATCCTTGGATCGATATTGGGCCATCACTGACCCCATCACATATCCTATGCGTATGAGTGGAAGAAAAGCAGCATTTCTTATAGCAGCTGTGTGGGTGTGTTCGGGTGCCATATCTTTTCCGGCCATCGCCTGGTGGAGAGCGGTGCGCTTAGAAGAAGTACCCGACTATAAATGTCCGTTTACGGAAAATTTAGAATATATAATATTTTCTTCTACAATATCATTTTATCTACCTTTATTTGTAATGGTGTTTACATATTACCGCATATATCGCGCAGCAACAATCCAAACGAGATCCTTGAAAATTGGTACAAAACAAGTGATGAGGCCGAGTGGTGAATTAGAGTTGACATTACGAATTCACAGAGGTGGAACAGTGCGGCAAAGGACGGACGTTTGTCACGGCGCGTGCACCCCGGAAGAGGCGGAAGAGCCTTTAACCGCGTTGCAAAACAATGGACTATCGCGTTCGTCCACGCGGCTAACAAATGTGACGCATAACAAACATTTGCCCAAAAATTTCTCTCTATCACGTAAACTCGCAAAATTCGCGAAAGAAAAAAAGGCAGCAAAAACACTTGGTATCGTTATGGGTGTGTTTATAGTGTGCTGGTTGCCATTTTTCGTTGTGAATCTCCTGTCAGGAATATGTTCATCGTGCATCACTCACGAAGAGATTGTCAATGTAGTGGTGACATGGCTTGGGTGGGTAAACTCATCTATGAATCCAGTGATCTACGCGTGCTGGAGTCGAGATTTTAGAAGGTATGTTTATATTTTTTTTATATGTATAAGAATGTAAATATTGCAATAAATATATATTCTAATATTCGAATTTAAATCGAATTCGTTATAATGTACTGCAGACGTATAAGCGTCGGTTAAGCTGAGGAAATGAAATTTGGTCAATTTGGTTTATAATTTGTACAGGAAATTTACATAAGCAAACAGGTACAGAAATATTTTTTTATTTTTTTATAATATTTTCTATTTTTACTGTCATTTTTAAATTATTATTTATCATAGAAAATATACATTTTAATGTATTAGAGTCGTACTTCTATAATAAAACCAAACAACGAGTATAATATATAACTAACTATTCAACGTATATCAATGAAAGTTGTATGAATGTAAATGAGTTTGTTTTACATTCATGCAACTATGTTAGTAGGTACCTCAATGCAGACCTACGTACTACTACCTACTACTAATGTATTCAGGCAGTTAATAAATAGCAGATGCCTTTTTTATAAGATTTATTTATTAATTGTTTAATAAATAAAATATTTGAAATTGAAATGACAGTGGACGAGGCGAAAGAGGTATGTAGAGACCGTAGCGTTTGACTGGGTGAACCGATTTTGATGATTCTTTTTTCATTTGAAAGTTAATACTTTCCGTGTGGTCCCATTAATAATCTATATATATAAAAGGACTTGTCCTCACTGACTGAGGTAAGACGCACGCACAGCCGTAACCGCTGTGCGTAGAAACGTGAAATTTGGACAGATGTTTACTTTCGTAATCGGGACGTCCACTAAGAAGGGATTTTGAAAAATTTTAACTCTAAAGGGGTGAAATAAGGGTTGAAACTTTGTATGGAAAAAAAATTAAATCTGCACTGATTTTTATAAAATTGTAAATTCAGACTCTTAAAAATATTTATTTGAACACATGTTTCACGGTGTTGTAGAATTTACCCCCTAAGGGTGCTAATAAGGGCAACTTTCTAAAACTAAAAAACTAAAAACTTTCTAAATTCAGACTCTTAAAAGTATTTAATTGATCTCATGTTTCATGGTTTTCTAGAATTCTTCCCCTAAGGGTGCAAATAAGGGGTTGAAAGTTTGCATGGAAAAATCTTTAAATCACCACCGTTTTTTATAAAATTTGAAATTTAGACTCTTAAAAATATTTCATTGAACACATGTTTCGTGGTTTATTAGAATTCACCCCTAAATAAGCAAGCGAAGCTGCGCGCGTCCGCTAGTCTCATAATAATAATAAATAATCTCATAATTTGATCTATTTTAGATAATGGTAGCGATGATAAAATCATATAAGTATTAAATTTGGATTAAAGTACATGCACGACAACCGCTTTCGATGGTTCTTTTTTTATTGAAAAAGAGATACTCGTACACTCCAAGGGTTGTTTGATGAAAGTTTGGTTAGGTTCTGACTTTAGGACCCGTTTGAAGTTGAACAAGTTTTTTTGTTAAAAATTATAATTATTTTTGCATCATGTTCGAACGACGGATTATGAACGAAATGATTCCGGATTCGATTCCCACTACGGGGAAATGAATTATTTGCATTTCCTCGCGCTGGTAACTAAATTATTAAAGCGGGACGTTGATTTCCACCATTCTACATGCAATGTTCTGTAAATTGAGCGGAAGCGAAGTGTCTGAAAACTAGTTATCGTAGTTTGTACTGAGATCTCTAATTATTTTGTATAACTATATACGTCACTATCACTATGTTTGATTACGATATATCACGATCACTATCATTATGAGGCCGTCGTAACACAGCGGGACAAAGGTGTGACTGTAACGCGACGGTTGTGGGTTCGATCCTCATTCGAGGAAGTGAAATATTTACTTACGTTTATATTTCCATTTCTTCGCTCTGGTGTCGAAGCAACGCGCGGCGTTGAGTTCTGCCACTCAACACGCAATGCCTTCAGAATTCGGCAGAAAGTGGGGAACGGAGTGTCTTAAGGTTCCCTATTCCTACTTTACTACTATGGTTGATCAACGTCATTAGAAAATATAAAAAAGAAAACAAGTGGCCCGACAATTTAAATCAATTCAATTCAGTTAACAAGTATTCTTATATCTACAATAAAATATATTTTTGAGGCTAATGATGAAAAAAAGGTGTTAAACAGAATTTCTTTTACGCCCTAAGCAACGAGGTCACGCACAAAACATTTTCATATTATAACTGATTGTATTTTACAAAGGATGACTATGATTTTTCATTTGTATTGTTACTATATAAGAATTCATCGCTCGCTTCGCTCGAATCGCTTCGCTTTAATCAATTAAAGAAGACATTCGTTACGGATGTTTTTACGGAATTAATTTTTATTATATGAAAAACTGAAATTTATACCTGTGAAATACAAAAATAATGATGAATAGACCGTTAGACAAATTGTACGAACCTTTTTTCTGTTATAATATGCTTTCAACCGTAATATTAATTGTCTATATTTTAGACAGGTACCTATGTTTGGTAGCATTCGAAGAAATAAAGATTTTTCTTTTTTAGAAAAGGCTTTTTCTTTGAGCTATAATTTATTAATGATGTCAGAAATTGTGAAATATGAGAAAAAGAACATATCAGACACAAATTATT
Source organism: Heliconius numata (assembly GCA_016802625.1). NCBI lineage: Eukaryota > Metazoa > Arthropoda > Insecta > Lepidoptera > Nymphalidae > Heliconius > Heliconius numata. The sequence continues at coordinate 82,980 of JAEBDU010013448.1, read as the reverse complement.
TCACAGAGGCGCGATTCGGTAATATAACGATGTTAAATTATCTGGAATGATATGACGAAGTTCCAAATTATTACGAATTATAAATATAAATTATAAACGGTTTGTTAATTCGCGTACTGTCCTGGATTCCAGCAAAATGACCTGAATGTTTCTTGCCCTCTGGTGTGGTGGGTTTGTGACTTCAAGGATTTTATAAGTGGGTCCCAGGTGGTAGAAAGTTTACAACCGTCTCCTGTATTAAAATTAAGATGTTTACTTCAATAGCCTGGTGGATTATACCAATATATTTATTTGCCTTAGTGAGAATGTGGGGTTTATCAAAATTGAAGTTTATTTTATCCGCAGTATTAAGCTGACTTCGATTCTTGCCCATTTTCAACATCAGAGATGTGTTTCTTCACCGTAACACCGATGCTTCTCTTAGTTTGGCTGATATATTATAAGTCACAAAAATCACAATTTTGTTAGCATACGCCAGCACGAAAGGGGATAGAAACCACGTGGTATGTTTTTTATAAGATTTCTAAAAAAGTGTATTTATCTTTCCTAAGTGTGGAATAACTACGTTAACAAACATTAAAACTTATTTATTTCTCAAGCCATGGGTAAAATTAGCTTACTTGCCAACCACAAATATGCAATGAAATATGTAATTTAGAAATATGTCCAACAAGAAACTCCAATAATAAAGTTTGATGAGTTCTTCAAAGTTAGCTCAAAAAAATGAACCGAATATCATCGCTTATTATGTCTTATAATATGTAGCACTAGCTATCGTTCCTTACTTCGCTTAAAAAATATACATATATTTAAATCCGTGGAACTGTTTTTTCATTATTATCGAGGTTGACACATTTTTAATTGTAATTTATCCTATATTATGCAACGGCAATATTGACAGGAGCAAAAGTATATGAATGTAAACGCGACGGTTGTCGATTCGATTCCGGCTCGAGAAAATGAATTATTTAATTATTTTATTTTATTTTCCTCGTTCTGACAACAAGGCGAAACGCAGCGTTAAGATCCGTTATTCGATACGCAAAATATCAAGAGCGGATAGTGGGGAACGGAGAGTCTTACTACTAGGTTCCCTCTGCTTACCCTACTTTGTTACAAAGGAGGGTAGGTGAGGTTGCCTGCTTTGTATTTGTATCCCATAATTAATCATCCCACCAAATGTGAACCCAAACTATCGTGAAAAAGCAGCGTCAGCACCGGTATTAATTAGCTATATTTAATAGATGATATAATCATGTTATTCAAATATATTTCTAAAGATAAAATATTAACATCATGGTACACCGAAACAGAGTCTAACTGTATACACGATGACTTGCGAATTGCACCCCTCCCGAGAAATTAATTCGAAAGAGAAAGAAAGAGAAGAACAGAGAGATAATACTCTCCTACCCTAAACACGTAAAGCTAAATAATATTAACAAGCTAATAACAAATTATAATTTAAATTTCATCGCCATATCAGACACGTGCTGTAATTATGTTTCAGGTCTACATTTCAATTATTGGAGATGAATCAATTTTCCCGAGTCAACATAGTAACGTAATTGCAATCTTTTTCTGCAATAAATTCTTTCAACTGATTCATTTTAAATTTATAGTCACTGGTATTTATTATTTTTGTATTGGTAATATTTGTATTTTCTATTTTTACTTTAAATATCTATAAAATGAATGTGTAGGTACATACGTGGTTTTGTCACTCGACTCCTCTTAAAGAACTGAAACGACCTGGCTGCAATATCCTAGTAAAGATTTCTTGTAACTTAAGTTATTAATCTTCAATTAATTCAAATATAACGATATAATAAGTCTTTAATATTACTTCTTTATATAATAAAAGTGTCTATTTAAATTAAAACCGGATAAAAAGTGCAATTTAATTCCTAATTACTTTAAACTGTTGTTTCAGAGACAATGGTAGCTAATTAAGAATGCTAATTCTTTCCAAGGTTACTTCCAAATAGAACTTACTGTAATGAATCTATCGCTTATGCTAAATACGGTCATCATTTGTGTTAATGTCGGTGTTAAATTGTATATTTTTAAACGTTTTAACAAATTTAATCAAAAGTTGTCTAAATAACTTCCTTCACTTCCACTTTCCTTCCCTCATTTCAGGCTTCTCTTGACATAGATATCATTTCATGATGTTACTTAGAGTACACATTATTACTTGTATAAAGATATTTAAAGGTCATCCTGGTAACGTTTCTTTTGTTCTAATTTCAAAAGACATGTCACATTAGATATAAATAAACTATGGGGTATAAAATATTCTATAGTTTATATATCTTACTAGCGGCCCGCCCGCGGCTTCGCCTGCGTGAACTACGTTATTATTAATTTCTGTCTCCTTGGGTATCTACGTCCTATAAGTGACGTCGATGATACGTGACGATATAGATATGGTAGTATGTCTTATTTGACAGAATATACTCTATTTCTTTATAGATCTGTCTATCAGGCAGAAATTAGGTTCATTATCTTGTTACTTCCGCTGAATTCTGAAGGCGGAAGTGGGGAACAAAGTGTTATAACAAACCTGGGTTCCTAGTGTTAATATATTGTAATAAATTGACACTAGGAACCCAGGTTCCCTCTGCGTATAATGCGATGTGCGGCACGTAGCAAAGAGCTAAAAAAAGCAAATTTATAACTTACCTTATTTTTACCCTTTTATTCTTTCTTAGGAAAAATTATACATGAAATGCTATTATCTCAAATAAATTATAGTAAGCGCACTCAAGACTCGAACAGAAATTAAACAATTTCGATATCAACTGAACTTCAAAAGCAAATTTGTAAATGAATAATTCACATTCCAACAATGTTTTTTTTCCGACAGAGAAAGTTATAGTTAGAAAGTTATAGAGGTAGTTACAGTGTTAAAACAATCTGTTCCCCACTTTCCGTCGAATTCTGAAGGCATTGCGTGTTGAGTAGCGGAACTCAATGCCACGCTTTGCCTCGTTACCAGAACGAAGAAATTAAAATATTAAATTCATTACCTCGAGTGGGCATCAAACCCCACAACCAGTCGCGTATACAGTCGCACGCTTGTACCCCTCCACCAAGAGCAGCCTCCAATAAAGTTATAAAAGACAAATTAAAATTATTTACAAGGCGAGTAATATGATTGTTTTGATTTTATCACTAGGGCCCTGTCGCTTCTCCAGTTTATTAAGTTAGAGTACGCGTAAACACAATTACTGCCGCTTTCATTCAGTACATTTGTACTTTTCTCTCCTAAATGAAGTTAACATCGAATGCGGTTAGCCTAAATGGAAGGAAGTGATGTCTACATAATTAACTGAAATTTAACTAAAATGTTACTTGGCCAAGCCCAAGAAACACCGGAGTAATTTGGTAAATATTTGGAACCTTGTAGGGTAATGAAATTTTGAAATTAAGAAACGTTTCTCTTTAAAGTTTATTTTTAGTATAAGTCCACATATTAATTAACTATGATTTTTTACATAAACAGCTTTGGAAATTCATTAGCAACATTTTATTATTCCAAAAAGGAAAAGCTTATTTTTACATTAAGATGTAAATATGCAAATTTTTTGGCACAATAGCCAAAAAACTGATTTTCACTAAAACTTAATATCAAAACACTTTGTTTTACAACAAAGTAAATTTTCGATATAGCATATTTACAAAAAAATATGGAAAAATGTAGGAAAATAAAAAAAAGCAATTTCCATACCAATAGCAGCTATAATTCCCGTGAATAAATCCATAGGCTCATGCATATATTTGCACAAAGCTCTCTACTCAATCTATCCGATACGACTTAACGGATCGAACAAAATTTAGTGCTAAGATAAGAAGAAACCCTAGATAAGCCTGGATATGGGTGGAAGATATATTATACTCTAAATTCTTATCGAATGTTCAGTAAAAGTTGGTATTTACAAAAATTCTGGTATATTTAGTACCAACAGTTACTGTATATAAAAGAACTGACTATGTGTTACTTCTAGTAGTCTGTATTGGTGGTTAAATTGTTAATTTTGAAATTTAAGCAACGATCTCAACGTCACTCTTTTGCCTAGATCAGGGGATATTAGGGAGATATATTTATTTTAACTGTCAACATTATACTGGTTGTGGGTTCGATCCCCACTCGAGGAAATGAAATATTTATTTAAATTTATTCCCGAAACCCGTCTTCTCGGGATAGGGGGTTTTGTTCACGAGAGAGCCATCGATTTAGAAAACCGACCCACCCGATGCCAGGTATAATGAATTGATAGCACAACCAGTTGCAACCATTAATTATAATTATATAGACGGTGTGCTCACATACCCGCAATGCGCGAGGATATTTACAAAAAAAGATTGGTTAGACATAAGCCGTGGCCGAAATCACTCTAGATATATCAATCTCATCATCATCATCGACATCCATCGATTGTCCACTGCTGGACATAGGCCTGCCCCAATTCCCGCTACCACACTCGATCCTCAACTCTTCGGTCCCCGCTTCCCGCCAACTTCTTTAGGTCGTCAAGAATCTAACATTATATATTAAAATCAAACATGAAGATACCACCGCCATTCACAACTTTCTCCTATTCTTTGAAAACAAAGATTAATCGCCCAACTCTCCACTTTTGCCACAAAACAGCCTATTGCTGTCAACAAAACAATGCCCCAATGACAATATTTTCTTCGTAAATTTAACAAGTAGATTCTATTAATCATAATCTCGTCGAAGCGAAGGCCGCCAGCAATTTTCAACGCCTCCAACAATAATCAATTTAAAGTTGGTCGGTCGAAGCCCATCGTCACGACTGGGCCCGATGACGCAAACTTATTGGATTACTTAAAGAACGATTCACTAGAAATATTAAATAGCCATCGATAAAGAGTTGTAAGTGTTGCATATCGTAGGAATATTTGGGTTTTTTTGTTTTTATATGTAAAGAAATAATATAGATTGTTAGATAAAAAAAAATATTTACATAAAATAAAAAGCCCGATATTTTAAGCAAAATCGTAAAGTAGTTTATTATGTGTGAAATGATAAAAATTATTTACTTGTTATTAGGACAAAATACTGAAAAATGACCAGAAATTTATTCCCCTGAGTGGGAATGGAACCTACAACAGTCGGTGTTTAGCATCAAACTCTATGCCTCTAAGCAACGACTTCATCACATCTATACTTATAATAAAATCGTAAGAGGGTCGGTGTCTGTACCTGGAACATATTTTAAAAAAATATTATTGGGAACCTTTATTAACGTAATAGAACCCAAAACTATTTGTCAGTTTTTCTGTTTGTCTGTGCGTTTGTTATTGCTAATCTCAGAAGCGGCTTAACCGATTTAGATGCGGTTTTCACTATTGGATTTTGGAAAGCTTCCGAAACCATATAGGGTTTATTTTATTACAATCTGTTCATAAATAAAAAAGTTATGTCAATTTAAAGTACTTAGTTCGACAAATTTGCTAATTGGCGTAACAGTTATTTTATACAACTGTTTTACTGAATTGACTGAATCTTTAGTTTTCAATTTCTTTATTAATACTACTAGTTTCTTATATAATACACTAATATTACACGATTATATTATATATATTAAAATAAAAATACAATAATTATTACAAAATAATGAATCACCAAAGGGACAATAAATCTAATTCACACGACCTAACCTGGCCACACCTTCCCTTTGAAGAAACCGCTGAGCCATCAGCTCGTTGTTCGGGTCCGTTACACATTACTACCTTTACATTATATGATTTTTTGCTATTTTCACTCTTTGATATTGAAAGGACATTTAATTTATGGCTTTCGTATTATAACACTATAGCTAGCTATGTGTGGTGATAGATTTCTTTTTGCCTTTAGATTTAATAGATTTATAGAGTTATAGCATAAAAAATATGATTGTTTATTAAAAAATATATTTTGGTACTATTATCCAATGGAAATATTATTTTAATTCCAAATTTTTAGAATCACGCTTAATCTCGCATATATCACCCCCTATCCCTAGTGTTAAGACACTCCGTTCCACAATCCGTAAAAGGTTTCTACCGAATTCTGGAGGCAATGCGTGTTGAGTGGCAGAACTCAACGTCGCACTTTGCCTCGACACCAGACCGAATGGAAATATTAATTGAAAAATAAATATTTCATCTCTTCGAGTGGGGATCGAACTCACGACCTTTCAGTTTTACAGTCACACTCTGTATACAGGGTGGAAGAGGCAGCGCTTCTTTTATTGAAACTGCATATAGGGTAATATATTTCAAACCCACACCTAAGAAATTAATTAAGGTACCTCAACAGTTTGGGCGTAGGATTTTTTTTTCATTTCACGATTTTTATCCATACCTGTATTTCGTGTGACGCACACATACGTATGTGACGTTTCCGATTTGACAGGTAAGTGTGTGCGTGCCTATGTTATACTTTACAAATGGCGTTTTATTTTAAAACGATAATTTTATTATTTATTTTGTTTGAAAAAATAACTTTTTCATTTTTGGGAATTATTTTTTTTCCGAATTATATTAGGCTTTTATAGAGTAGTTAAAACTGTGGTTTCATTTAAAGTGGTGCTGACAATTCCACCCTGTATAAATGAATTTTACTGTAGAAATATTGACGAGAAACGTACGGTTACGTAATAGTTCGCTCAATTGAGCGACTCAATGGTCTAAAAAAAGAAAACACTTAAATATATCACTTACATCTGGTAGTATCCGATTAGCTGGGAGGCAATTACCAGAGCAAGTCGCACGGAAAATTATATATCCCTTGACGTCCCCTTCTGAAATTAAAAAGTGTGTTTTGAGGTCAAACGAATACGAAAACCTTTATTACCGATGCTAGGTATATTAAATGAAATGGATATTTCGAATGTTTTGCTAAGTTTTGTGAAGCTCTTTAATTTACTTTTACAAATAAAGAAAAATGCGCTTGTGAGTTCGATTCCCACTCGAAGGAATAGTTCAGCGGAGTGTGGGGAACGGAATGTCTTAATATTAGGTTCCCTCTCTCTATATGCGGGAAACAGCGTAGAACTAAGAAAAATGTATTGATATTGCTAAATTGCAATAATATTTCGGACTTCGACCAAAAGAGGTGTAATTATAACCAGAAATATTAATATTAAATTTTATAAAATTTGTGTTTATTTTATACACGGCGTGGCATTAATTATCCTTCCACTTCATTCTGTATTTGACTTCCATATTTTTTTTTATCTGATTCGCACAAAAGTCACAATTAATACTAATATACGAATGTATAATGGCAAATATATAATTATATTTATAATGATTTATTGACATGCATTACTGAAACAGCACGGAAATGCCAACGATGCTGTCTACATACAAACACAGTAGGTGCATATTCCACATCCACCTAGCTTTGAAATCGGTTGTACTAACATTGCTCCCATTAGTATTCCCTAATTGCCTGATAAATATTAGATTCACCGTATATATCATGTTAGATTAACAAACAAACTTAATAAGTATAGATATACGAATTAAAATCTCATAATATGTAAAGCAGGTGGATTTTTATTTATTTATTTTAATACTTTATTACACAAAAATATTATTTAACTAAAAACACAAAACGAGAAACAAACATAAATAAACTTAAACAAAAAACAGAAATAAAAGAAACAAATGAAAAACTGATGTTTCTGATGATGATGATACTGATGCTTCTGGCTAATTTTGGTCATAGCATCCATTTCTGCTCTAGTTTATTTCTATATTCATGAGCCTGAAGATGGCTGACATAGACAATCTTCACAGTAGGAGCTGTTCTTCCCGTCCGCATAGAGGCCATAGTTACAAATATTTAAAATATTAAGGTTATAATATTTAAACAGTTCCTGTTATTTTCAGTATTTTAAAGAACATTTTTCAAAAAATTGTAGTTCATGTCTATGTCAAGTTTAAATTTAATAATTATATTGGTATATATAAAAAGTTAAAATTGCAAAGCGTATATTTCTTCTACAGCTGTTTTACTTAGGTGACACATTCAGCTCGATCTTAAATTCCGTACAAGAACTCTTCGGATATTTCACGTGAAGATATAAGCCATCTTTTGTCTCCCAAGTGCTGTGGTGCCGCATGTGTAAAAGTATTATGTATTGTTTTATAATCCAGATACGTTCTTTGAATCTCCTCAATGACATATGGAACTGGTGTGGAAAATTTATTTACAACAATATAAAATGGGGATCTGTTCCCAATGATAAACTTAAAGGTAATCAACTTTTATGAACTGTTGCTTGGGAAATCGACATTCTCGATAGCTAAAATGGCGATGGGATTGACTGATTATCGCTAAGCCATAAAGAATCCCATATATTTCCATTCCTTCGCTCTGGTGTCGAGATAAAGGCGCGGCGTTCAGTTCCGCCACTCGATCGAGTGGGGATCGAAGCCACAACCAGTCGACATTCTTGATAGTTAAAATGGCGATGGGATTGACTGATTATCGCTGAGTCATAAAGAATCCCATATATTTCCGTTCCTTAGCTCTGGTGTCGAGGTAAAAACGCGGCGTTAAGTTCCGCCACTCGATCGAGTGGGGATCGAGGCCACAACCAGTCCGGTTTTACAGTCACACTTTGTGCCCCAGCGGCAGCGCCATGACTAGCCTCAAAATAAAAATAATTACTCCGAGTCGTTATCGAAGTCACGACCGCCGCGTTACAGTCACACCCTTCTGCCCCTGGGGCACGACGTCCTCAGCTAGACATCATTCCATATAATTTGATAATTTCTAAGCTTCCTGCGATTTTGATAGCTGTTAGTATGAGACTCATGTGCCGTTGTAAATGGGTATATCGTGTTTCCTAACAAATGCTATGTAAATGGCTTCGTTAACATGACTATGCATTAATTATATTATTTGAAACTTAAACCTGTATTACAAGAAACGTATACTAGTATTAAATTATAATAAAAACTCTAAATTATAATATTTTTATTTTTTACAATGATTTTTTATTTAATTTCCAATTGTCGTAGATGATGATTTAAAATAGATATTAATTAGCACTTTGCACAACTAGTTATATTTATACAATTTTTAGATCTAAGCTTACATTTTAAAAGTAAAGAAAAACATAATAATATTTCTTTAAATGAATTTGATTTTGTTGGTAGGTTAATTCAATTGATAATATGCATATTTGTATAATTGAAACAAAAATATATATTACAAATAGTATGCCTCACTCGTTATATTTAATTTATTAATTTTTTTTAAGAATAAAATAAACAGAATACAGCGTGAACGTTCACGCTGTATTCTGCATATAGCAGGGTAGGCAGAGGGAACTTAGTGTTAAGACAATCCGTTGCCCATTTTCAAGGCAAGGCCTTGGTCCCATAGCGAAGATATGAAATTTTTAAGAAATATTCATTTCCTTGAGTGGAAATCGAACCCCCTGCGTTCCAGTCACACCATTGTGCCCCTGCGCCATATGGGCTCTAGATATAATAAGTATTCAAGGAAATATTTAATTTTTGTGATAAAAGCATTAATCTGCAGATTTCCATATAAGTGATATAGACGTGTCATTCAATTACGCGATACGAGTATAATACGATATACGGTCTTCACTTTATATTCAATACCAATTTTTACCCCAGAAACCTTAAATATTTTGTAATTATATACCAACCTAATATCTTTCCTTATCT
>JAEBDU010013448.1:41072-73244 GCA_016802625.1 Heliconius numata | reverse complement strand
AAATTTTGCATAGGAGTTACTTATAGGACGTAGGTGCTCGCTAAGACGGGAATTTGTAATATTCGATTTCTAAGGGGTTGTTTTTGGGGTCGAAAGTTTGTATGAAACTTCGTTACTACAAATGCTACGAGTGTCAAATTTTGCATAGACGTCACTAGGACGTAGTCATGGAGACAGAAATTGATAATTACATAGTTGACGCGGGTGAAACCGCGAGCGGGCCGCTAGTCTATATATATAAAATCGAAAGGTCACTCACTCATCACGAAATCTCAGAAACTACATGTGCTAGGAATCTCAAATTTTGCATAGGAGTTACTTATAGGACGTAGGTGCTCGCTAAGACGGGAATTTGCAATATTCGACTTCTAAGGGGTTGTTTTTGGGGTCGAAAGTTTGTATGAAACTTCGTTACTACAAATGCTAGGAGTCTCAAATTTTACATGGACGTCACTTATAGGACGTAGGTATCCATGGAGACAGAAATTAATAATAGCGTAGTTCACGCAGACGAAGCCTCGGGCGGACGCTAGTACTTTATAAAAATGATTATAGCAATGGTTTAAAAATGGATAACTAAAACTAACTAACTAAAAACTAGCTTCGCAGAACTCAACTATTTTATTTTCAAAATTACACTCAATTGAACTATAATGCTGTATGTATTAGTTTGCCTTTTACATTAAAAAACGTATTACGTACTTTAAATAATGTATTAAAATAAAAATAATATAATAGCAATGGCGGCTTTGGGTTCGATTCCCACTCGGAGGAATTAATGAGGAGGAAAACCCACTTAATTCCACCACGCAACACGATAGCCTCGAGAATTCGGCGGAAAATGGTAAAAGAACTGTCTTAAATAAAACGTATTACCTACTATATCATTAACTTTAAAAAGCCTAAAAGCATTAATTCTAGATAAATAAATCTAATGAATTTAAAAGTAAAACGAAACAAATCTAGATAAAAGTAATTAATGTACGTATAAATTCCCTTTACTTCACAAAGGGGCACGTCGCGCTTACACCAAAAAGTTTTTGTAACGCCAGGATAGAACTATTTCACGAACCAGACTAACAACGTTGTAATTGAATTAAAGTCGTAAATCATAGTACTATTATACAGATTACATTGTTATTTATACTATTTTACTGTCATAGCTTAGTGGTGTGACTGATTGTAAGCGACAGTAGTGTGTTCTAATCTGAAGTAATGCTTATATTTTAAGTTGTCTTTTATCTGCAGCTTCGCCTATGTGGTCAGGTGGAGATAATTATGGGTTGTGTATTATATCTTTGTATATTTATTAGGTTCAAATATGAATTATAAATACTTAGTACCTACGCAAATCTTCCAGAATACAGCGGATAGTAGAGAACGGAGTATCTAAACATTAGGTTCCTACACATAGTAGAGTAGGCAGAGAGAACCTAGTGTTAAGACACTCTGATTCCTCTGGCAATCCTGCTATACAATAGTAAAAAAATGAATTACAAGTATAATTTTACTGCAATTAAGTACTAGAAGAAAACGCGAAGGCTAGTCTCGAGTACCATATTCTTCTCAATTACAATATTACAAAACCTATAATATGTCAACAATCAATGGGCTCGAAGTAATGGCATCGAAACGATAAACACACCAGGGTAATCGTAAACAAGGTAATAATTAACCTAACCTTCCTTGATAATGCGCTATCCAAAACATAAATATTTTTTTTAATATCGAAACAGTAGTTCTTGAGATTAGTGTGATTAGCCAAACAAATTATTTAATTTATTTTTTATAGTAGTACAGACGTGAGTAATAAGATTTGGCAAGCAGCAATTAATGTAGAGTTTATAGATGAAAAACTTAATATTATATGAAATTAGGAAACTAAGTATAACGTGAGACATTATATAAACGAAAAGAAATCTTAAGTTTTAAATATAAGAAAAATTTTATAGGTAAATGTTATAATAAAATATGTAAGCAATTTTGTTGAATTTGGCAACGTACTTAGTTTGCCTTTTTGTAAGGTTGGCACACTCACAGCTTACGACAGTCTAGGGCCATAGATTATTGTTATATAAGATTACTTAACATTTTTTTAATCATATCTCAAACAATATAAAACCTTCTGTAATATAAGTCGTGAGGTCAATCTGACTCAGTTATTTTTTTCTTCCAAAACTTCCTTAATCGAGTTCAAATCAGATAAAACTACGAAAAATATGCATTGTTTCTTGTATTTCAATTCAATTTAGAAAAGAAATTCGAAATAGAGATCCATTTTTCTCTGTCTGTGAAAGTTAAATTTTGAACCATAAAAATACCATCATCATCATCACTAGCCTTTTGATGCCCACAGCTAAATAGGCCTCACCCAAATCGCATCTAAATTATAAAAACAACAAAAATGAAATACCAAATAAGAAATCACCCTAAATTTCGCGGAAAAGAAAGAAAATTGCTTTACATTTCGTATTGTAATGTCAAAAAACACGTATTGCGACTTTTCCTCCTAATGGAGTGGCCTCAAGGAAAGGAGGCCTTTTTGTCAACCAACAATATCACAAATTGTGGTAGACCACGCACGGCCGGGCGATATATCAACCATATACAGTTAGTATGTCGGCACATGTTTAGATATTTTACCCCAAGTTTCCTATATTTCTTATGAGTTTCCTCTATTGTCCAATAGGGAAGTTATTATAGTGACAATTTAATCTGCAAATGGATATGGTTGCCCTAATTTCGTTATGTTTTATCTATTATTAATTTTTTTTATTACTTTATGGTTTTTTATTTCATTAATCTCAATTCGGCTGATATGGTTGCGACAAAAGCAAATTCATTAAAATTCTATGAAAATCTTTGGATTAGAAGAAAAATACTAGTTTGTCTTATTTTTTTCCTGTCTAAGACGATTGGTTGCAAGAAATAATGCTATTAACTTTTTATATTAACAAGGATAGTCAATAACCAAATGCATTCTCTGAAATATTAATGTTATCAGAACATTAATAAACTTCTGACTGTATTATACATCGGTTAACATAGATTCACGCTGTATTCTGCACAAAGCAGAGTAGGGAGAGATAACCTAGTGTTAAGACACTTCGTTACTCACTTTCCGCCGATTGTTTTCAGGAATTGGGCGTTGAGTGGCGGATCTTATAGCCGGGCTTTTGCCTTAGTGCCAGAGCAAAGAAATGAAAATATTAATAAATTCATTCAGTCATTCATTCCCCGAATCGGGATCGAACCCACAACCGTCATGTTACATCACACTCACATGTCTCATATAATATTTACAGAACTAAAATTATATTACCCAAAAATTATAATTCTATTACACGAAATAAAATACTGTAGTAATGACACCGATATACTGAGATTGAGATGAGAACATTCGTATTCTACGGGCGAGTGAGGGAATGTAAGGGAAAGATAAGGGACGAGCAAATACTGTATACGAGTACCTATATACCACACCCCATACAGAAACAATGATACCTTAATACTATCTTAATATACAGACATTTATTTGACATTCTACGGGCTTTTGAACGAGTGGTAACGGGAAAATCTGGTAAGAATCCTGATTTGTTCATACGAGTTACCTTTTGCTCGTAAAATAGATATTTATATGTTATATCTTTTTCTCTTCCTTTTAGGATTCCGTATCTGAAAATGAAAAAACTGTAGGTCCACAAAAAGTAATCTAGGTTTTGAGACCTAGAAATGAAAACATGTAGTACACTAGTACCTAATAAAGGAAAATATCCTAAAAGGGAAAAATTGTACACAATTAGTTTACAGGAGAAAAATAAACAAATTTATAATTGTAGTTCATTTCATTCAAAATGAATCCATATGTCCACAAACTTAAGTTTGTCAACTTTTATAATTTTGTTGATATACAATCCTGATAGGTACGGAACTCTCCGTATGAAGGTCCGAATCGCACTTGACTGGTTTTCTTCACGATGTATCCTGTATATGGCTGGTTAGACGAAAGGAACCTAGTGTTAAAACATTTGGTTCCTCGCTTTCCGCTGAATTTTCGAGACATTTCGTGATGAATGGGGGACAACACCGCGCTTTGTCTTGTTACCGAGGAAATGAAAATATTAAACAATTCATTCGAACCCATAACCGTCGCGCTTACAGTGCGCTACGACGGCTGCAACGTCAATATAGACGATATATTAAGTGTTTCCGATTGAGTGGTTCAGTTAGGCAGCGTCTGTACTAAGTCTCTTTATCAATTCTCTCTCTGCTTACCTGCTATATGTGGAATAGATCACGAAGCTTGAAAAAATCCAAAAAGATATTTATTTGTTTAGTATTGGTGTACATTGAGGCCAGTCGTGACCCAGGGCCACAAGCGAGTGACTGTAAACGCGACAGGTTGTGGGTTCGATGCTCACTCCAGAAATGGAATATTTTATATTTTCATTTCTTCGCTCTGGTTGAGGCAAAGAGTTTACGAATGCAGAACTTGGTGAAAAATAGAGTACGGAGTGTCTGAACTATGCCTATAGAGCATAGTTGAAAAATTCATTAGCATTAATAGACAAGACGAGAAAAAGTTCTAGTTTTTATTTCTTTGGCCTAGTTAAAGAACCAGCAAGTAGTCCTACTTCTCATCCAGGGAAATTCTTATTCCCTTGGGTGAAATTAAGGCATCGCTACAACCATCGCTCTAAGTCAAACACATTCCATTTCCCCCAGAATACGTCTTATTTCTAGTGATTTAAGTTTTTATATAATAGAATACGAGAATTCTCCCGAGTGGTTTTTTGGCTTCCGTAATCAATATGTTAACCGAATTGTTTTTTTATATCTTTCATGAACAGAATTGGTTGCGCAGATTGTGGGTTTGATTTCCACTCGAGGAAATGAAATATTTATTTAAATTTATGTTTCTGTTTCTTCGCTCTGGTATAGAGAGAAAGCGCGGAGTTGAATTCCACCACTCAAGAGAATTCGGCGGAAAGTGGAGAACGGAATGTCTTAAGTTAGGTTCTCTCTGCCTACTCTGCTGTGTGCGGGATACAGCTTAAAGCTAATTATATACAGAAACGACTTTTCTATCCTTTTATTATTTAAATACTTTTAGAGATTTTCACTTAATAATTGACATATTATATTTACAAATTACTATTTAACTTTCGATATATGTACATTTGATAGATTATATGCACTTATTTATATATAAGAAATGAAATGATATGAATTTTCATAAATAATAATATATTCCTTGCACCACGACGCCTTCATAAAACCAGTGAAATTCTAAATATATAACCATAATTTAATTTCCATTAAAGTAGAACCTTCTAAAATTATCATATAAAAAAGGCAAAGTGTGATCTACATACAGTATATAGGAGATAAATGAAATCGTTCGGCTGAATTAATTACTCGAGTAACATCTCTGTCGTCACGCCCACGAGCGAACACCGGTATATGGTACCTACCGGTATATGTAATGGCAAACTGATCGAGGAACTAACGCTGAATATCGAATTTCAGCATTAATTTCAAATGTTATTCTAATTTACATACATTTTCATTGTAAATACAACGAACACTAACATTTCATAATAATTTTGACAGCTTATATTGAAACTGGTTAAAGGTGTATTCGTTTGTGTAATATTAATTAGGTGTTATTATATGAGGGTGTATTTACGGTATGCGGTATATTTTAGCAGGGTAGACAGAGGGATTCTAAGGTAACTAAGAAAAAAAACATGAAACTCTCCTTTCTTACTTTCCGCCGAATTCTGGAGATATTGCGGGGTGATGAGTGGTTAAACTTAATATCGGGCTTCGCCTCGATACCAGAGCGAAGAAATGAAAATATTAATAAATAATAATGAATGCTCCCGATTGGGAATCGAACTTGCAACCTTCGTGTTACAGTCACACCCTTGTGCCAATAACAATAAACAATATTTAAAGACGAAATATATTTAACTGTATAGAAAAGAATGATTATGATTTAGGTTTTTATATTTTTTGCACTGAAACTTCATATCAATTTTGTTTTTCGCTATTTAAATATATATAGCCATGTGAGATGAATAGCGAAACTCAACGCCACTATTAGTATTATCGGAGCTAGCAAATAATTTCTTCCCCTAAGGGCGATTCGCATCTACTACCATTGCGTTCACAGCCACCACCATACCACATCACCACGATGACCCCTAACTAAATCAATGTCATTTATAGAAATTTAAATGATTTCAAGTTCAGTTAGATTAGAATTGAGTATAATTAATAATTTCCCGACTAATGACAAAATCCTCATTTCCATAATGCCACTCACAGAGCCAACCTGGAAAAACGTTTTGACAGAGTCATCAACTTTATACTATTAATCATTCTTGGTAAGACGCTATAAGAATCTCTGTCTGGCATGAAAAGATTTAATAATAATATTAGTAAAAAAAGTTTTTTCGTTTTCTCACTGAGATATTAAAGCAATTTTCTTTTCGTTCAGCTCTTAGTTGAGGCTTTCGATTGGTCCATCCAATCCAATGGCGTCTTTACTGCGATATAAGTAAATAAATAATTATTAAGATACAATAACATATTTTTCGTAAGATTTATTCAAGTTTTGCTTACTCTAAAGTATTTGTTTTTGTTTTTTTTGCTAAATATTATAGCATAACTTTGGATGTTATTAAATAAATCTTATTTACTCTTACAATTTTACTTGTAACATTTGAAAACAGGAAGATATGTGATCGATTAAAATTTCCCATTGTAAATGAATAGCTCGATTTAGCATCGATTGCTCGTACGAGTATGATATAAGGAAGTAATAGAAATATATTTTAGAATTAAAAATAGCTATTTAGTACAAATTTATTTATAACTAGTCATTGCTTGCAACTTTGTTTGGGTACACTTATTTTATTTGCTCTGGTAACAAGGCATTTTTTTTTTATTTATGACGTTGCAATCGGCCTCTCAACAACGGCGGATTGTGGGGAACGGAGTGTCTTAACACTAGGTTGCTTGTGCCTATCCTTTTATATGGAGGATACAATGTGAACCTGAAAAATGTTTTTTGGGTCAATTATTGTTTACATTCAACCACTAAATACAGCGTGATGAAAAAATTACATTTCCATATTATAAATAGGCATATATATGTACATGTACAGATTATTTAAATAAAAACCAAAAATATATCATAAATAACACATACATATATGAAAAAAATTTAATAGTCCCTACCAAACACTTTAAACCTCCCATTATATAGTAGCTGAGGGGCAATCTCAAATATTTTATTACTTTCACAGTACATTTTATATCTCAGCCGCTAGTTCAACATGAAGCTCGTTGGGAATTTTGCATATTATTCTAGTTTTCTGTAAAGTGTTTTAGTTATATTGTTTAATATTCCATATATATTCTGACTTTTACTTGACTAATACAATAACTCTGCATGCATATCACTTGAAGAACTATTTCATTTTGTTTAGAAAATCTCATTCAACTGTAGATGCCGCAATTTTGCGAATGCGAGTAAGATTTATTTTCTTTTGGTATTTATATCTTTATTCCATTCTTGCAGTTCATTAAGTTAAGAAATTTTAATATAAGTAACCAGTAAGTAAGTAAGTAAGTTTCATATTTTAGGCTTGTAACGATTTTTCCAATTTCCAACGATTTCTTAATTGCCTCGTGTATTGCCCTGGACGAAAAATGAGCTGACTGTATCTGCTATTTTAAAGGAAATTTATCATAGAACACATAAAATATAATTTTAATAAATCCAGATGATAATAAATGATATAAACAACAAAAATAAATAAAATAAATAATCAATAATTTTAAAGAAATATAGAATCTTCTTAGAAACTTCATTATTAAAACAATGTCTAGTGACATACCGAACTTCATCACTCTCCGTATTCAAATTTGAAAATTCGCATAAATCTGTTTGCCAAATGTTATGTAAACTTTTTTATATTTATAATGATTTATTGTCTATTATTATAATAACATTCCCGTAAACGTGGGCACTCAAACGTTTATATAAATTTCCGTGAAAACGAATATAGACAATTGACAACAATATGTATTAAAGGGTTAAGACACTTTGTTCCCCATTTTTCGCCGCTAGAGGCATTTTGTGTCGAGCGGATTTCAACGCCGCGAACACTCATCTAGCTCTTCGTAAAAGTACACTACTACTAAAATAAAAAAATGTCTTAAGATAATACATATATTTAAAATAACTAAATTGCATTATGACCATACATTAATATCCGTCAGGTGAAGTTGGTAGCCGGAAGCGACAAGTTCCACCAGTCTTAAGTTTATATTACAAAGTTTAGCCTCCTAGAATAGTGATGTAACAAAGTTAATTTATTCCTCATCATATGTGCACGACATGAATATTCATTGTTTGTCAAAGGTATAAGCAAAGAGTACAGTTTTGTTAAAATAATATAACAATTTTTTTTAAATATTATGGTAAAATTGAGATAAATTATAAATACTCCTTTATTTCAACCTATCGAGTATTCCGTCTATTACTGAACGTAGGCCAAATTCTCCTCTCTCACCCTCTCGTCTGTCTCCGTGCACCAATCTGAGGCCAGCCACCTTCTTTAAAGTTCCTTCTTTAGTTCTCTGGCAATAACTTAATTACAAATTCTATCTGCCAGAGAAATCCTTAAAATGGCCCGTTCCATCGCTTGTTGAACGACTTATAATTTGTAGACCGTCTTTAGGCACTATGGAACAGACGACTCAAAATATAACGTAACTTCGAAAATGCCGCTCACCCCGGGACTATACTTTTGTGCACTTTCTTTCCAAAGTTGTGGTACTCAAGTTGTATAGTTTCATCGAAGTATTCCTACACCACTTGGAGTGTAGTCCCAGGTGCGACTACTGGTCTCAGAGAGAGTTTCTTTAATTTTCGTCTTGTCTTGTGATCCCGAAACCCGAAACCCCCATTTTTTTTTCTAAATCCTGCAAAGTTTTCGACACTAAGTTGGCAAATCAGAAATGTGATAAAGTTTGATCATAGAAAATTATACCGCGTTCGTACCAGTCATGCGTCTTAAAGACATCCCCCATAGCATTAGTAAACAGTTTCGGAGAAATTCTATCTCCTTGTCTTGCAATCCGATTCTGTATTTGGATAGTCATGGTCGCAGCTTTATACAAACAATTTATCACCTGTATGGACCAATAAGGAATCTCAGCATGGATTCCGATAAGTCTCCATCATATACCACCACGTATACCTACCTACTCACAACGAAACCTTAAAAAACCGTTCTAAATCTATCGAAATGTTTCTATTGAGTGACTTTAGCTTCAACTAAAGTTCAAACCTTTTCTTTTTTTACTTATCTTTTTTAACTACTTAGCCCCAACGTGACTAGTTACTTTTTTCTTTTCTTTATCTACATCCTAATCTTTTGTAAGATATGCATACAATACAAAATTAAAGGCCATAGGTTAATTAGAATATTATAATAACATTTTTTGCATATAAACTTGCTATACGAATAAGATTAAACTAACTAACTTAACCAGAAGCCAGAACGTAGTAGCTAACAGGTTTTTCTTTTTTCAGCCCATCCAATAACGGCTATGAAAAGTCGAACTCGTTTTCCTCTTAGATACTTTTAAATTTGTAAAATGTTTACTCCACAAATACGTCTTATTTATTGAAATTTTAAAATTAATTATATAATAAATTTTAAAATGTTTTATATTATATAATACAAAAATTAAAATGTATTATATAGTAAATATAAAAATTGTATAATTTATACTGTTAAAGGCAAACTGAAAATCATGTGTTATCATCATAGATATTGATCTACCTATTAAAAAAGAAAAAAATTCAAATATGGAAAAAAGCAAAAAAACATAACATAATTCTTCTGACATGACTAAAACAACATTTTATGATTGCATCAAAAATTCTATATTTTATGAATTCTCTCTATTCTCTCTTCTTCTCTTCTCTCTTACCTCTATTATATAAAAAAAAATATTGATGAACGTCTCAAAGAACCAAAAAAAATATTATATTATATAAATAGTTATTATTTAAATATGTAAATCTGTAATAAAGAAAAACAATAGAAAGTTAGACCACGAAATATATTAATCTCATGAAAGCAAAATATACGCTTGAAAAATAGTAGTGAACTGTCTACTCACATCCACGGCGACGTCTAGAGTTAATTGGAAGAATTAATTAAATCGTTGACGGGCGTCAGGCTAGACCTCGAGATCCTCGAGAAATTAATGAACACTAGATAAGATCAAGTCTGCGAAATCCGGGATTATCCAAACATTTCCTCTCTCGCCTTGTCCCATGTTATTTAAAACATTAGAATGGTCTCTTTGTAGATTACTCACTCGCACTCCGTTCTCTATTTTCTGTAGAATTCTGGAGTCTTGCGTGTTGAGTGGCGGAGCTGAACGCCGCGTTTTCGCCTAGACACCAAAGCGAATAAATGAAAATATAAAATTGAATAAATATTTCATTTCCTCGAGTGGGGATCAAACCCACAACCAGTCGGTCCACAACCAGTCAGTTATAGTCACACATTTGTGCTTCTGCGCTACGCCTACCCACATTAAGTATTTTTTTACTGCTCTCTCTCTCTCTCTCTCTCTCTCGATTTTTACTGCTTTTTACAGTAGCAGTAGAAAATACTTGTTCAAATTGTCAATACAACTGAAACTTTAAAGTACTTAGAAGCTCCATTCCCCTCTGCTTGGCTATTGCTTATGACACATGACAATAGCATCTAATGTTCGTTGGAATTCGATCGAAAAAATAAAATTTACATCATCGTATTCGTAGCACTGTGTGACAGCGTTCACTTTCCCGCTCTCGTAGACAAAGCTCGGCGTTAAGAATCGCCATTTAATATGCAATGTCTCGAAAAAAATGGACAAAATGTCTAGACAAAATGTTCTCTTAAGTGAAACTAAAATAAGCAACATACATAGGTGCAATATTTGAATACATAAAGCGAAATGTGAATTTTGACATTAAACTAACAGTCTGTCTGTTTGTGGTAAAGGTATAAACTTATAATATATGCTAAAATGTTTGTTTTAACATATGTTTTGTATATCCATATACCTATATTATAAATTCGAAAGTAACTCTGTCTGTCTGTCTGTCTTTTACGCAATCAGGGCCAAACCGCTAATTTAATTGTGATAAAATACTCATATAGAGATACTTGAGCGTCACGAGATGAACATAGGATACTTTTTTTGCTCATATTTGTAATATTTTCGATATATACCAATATATTAAAATACTTGTTAATTTGACATGCAATTTATTCCGCCATGTTAAAAACAACCGTTGCTATGCGACCGTTGCTAAGCAATGATTTGCAAAGTTTGTTGTTAGAAAACGTCACCCAAAATGAGCTTGCTTAACGCATCTCTCTATTGAAAACTGAAAATAATTTTATAAATATATTTAATAAATATTCGTATAGTTCGAGCGGGCGTAGCCGCGTTCGGGTGTAAATCCATATTTGTATTAAACTCGGTACAAAAGCATTTTGATTGTCATTTTATATTATACTTTTTTACTATATCCAAAGTAAATTTACGAAGCACATTCCACTTCCCATCGTACAATATATAAACTATCGTAGAAATATTTACATGACAACGCAAGTTGATTAAAAGCGAGCTGTAGACTGGCGTTCTGTTGTTTCAGGCTGCCTCTGGCTTAGAGTTACCGAACGCAGCTCGAATTTATGGTAATTAATGGTCTTTCTGAACGCCACCAGCTAAATAATTCAATTAATTGATATTTAATTTTTCATTGAATCTTTTCTTAGAAGAAAGTAGTGCAGTGGTGATTATCATTTGAGGAATGGAATTTAATATTTCAATTTTCTTCGATGTGGTATTGAAGTATCGTGGGGCTGATTTCAGCCACACTAGGTTCCCTCTGCCTACCCTGCTGTATGTGGAATACAGAGTGACGCTAAAATTCTTGATAATTTCACTTTATAACTCAACATACCCACTTAAAATGGAACACAAATAGAAAACCAATAGAAAATCCTTATAAAAATATTATATTAATTTTAATTTTTTTTTAATATATTGTAAAATTGTTTCTAAATTAACATGGTAAACAATTAAAGAAGTTACTATAGGCTGTCAATTTCAGAGATAAGTGAAAAAAGATTTAAGTTTCTAATAAGATGAAAAATCATTAAACGTAGTTTTAGAATTGTTTTAAAATTGAAATTAATTCACTATTATTCGTTAAAAACGAAGTTAATTGAGAATTCATGAGAAGTTACTAATTAGTTGAGTTCTGGGGTTGGTAAAGTTTAAAGCGAGTTGTGGATTAAAATTAGTATTCTTTAAATGCCTTTGGATTGAATTTAAAACTAGCTAGTTGTAAGCATATACTGACTATTAACATATACTTACTATTAACATCAGTAAGGCTTCGGCCTGGTAACGAGATAAAGCGCGGCGTTGAATTCCGTCACTCCGCACGAAATGTCTCTAGAATTCGACAGAAAGTGAGATACGGACGTGTCTTAATGGTAACGGAATATTTTAACACTAGATTTCTAGGTTCCTGCCGTGCTATGTGCGGTAAATAAAAGGTTTCTTGCAAAATGAAGGGTTTCTTGTAAACCCCTTATTTTTAGCTTAAAATTAAAAAGGAGTTCTAATCAAGTCGATAGTAAAAACCTTGAAATAAACTTATAGAGCATTATTACGAAGACACAAACATTATCTAATAATAGGTATAATAACTTATGTTTGTAAACAAAACGAATAATTGATTTTCAATCCGAAGATGCCTGTTTTATTTCTGAATCTCTTAGAACCACAAAATTAAGGTATAATCGAATTTCCCTTAGCCATTGAAAGGAGGGCAAATTACAATGTTAATGGAGTCGTTGCCTCTCGACCCTACTTCCATTTTATACTTGAGGATAATTTTGAACGAACATTGGAAGTTTTTTATAAGCATATAATAATAGAATGTCTTTTAATTGTTGTTTTTGTGTTAGTATTTGCTATCATCAACATCAGCTTCACACTGTATCCCGCACACAGCAGGGTAGACAGAGAGAACCTAGTGTTAAGACACTCCGTTCCCCGCTTTCCGCCGAATTCTGAATTCTGGACCATCTAGGTTAATATTTGATATCAATTTCAGATCGATCGCCCACGCGATCTCGAAATAAATGTTCTTGACAGACGGATAAAGTGATTCTATAAGGGTTCCCTTTTTTCCTTTTGAAGTAAGGAACCCTAAAAAGGATCAAAAATTTACATTTTTATTAAATAAACATAGTAATAATAACCGGGATGTATATTAATCGGAGGCCCTAGTCAGTTCCAAATTTACGCGAAAGCTTAATTAATCCCATGAAAGACTGAGATTATTTGAAATGTTTATCATTAGTTTAATTATTTTGTCTGTGGTTTCATGAAATAAAGGCTGATTTTAATAGGATCCTAAGATAAATCTTGACAAAGATGCTGAGACCAATATAGGCCACTTACAGCTATTATATATTGCGTTAAGCAATAATAAACTATAACTTATTTATATACTTTTATTTTTTTCAATTAAATTGTTTTAGAACTTACTAACAGCAATTTAAAAAAAGTACAGAACTACCTATTTTCTATTTAAAATGTAATATTTCATTCAGTATTTTCTGTTGTTTCAGGGCATTTCTCAGAATATTATGTGTTTGTTGTCCAAGGAAATTACGAAGAAAGTATCAACCCCAGCTTCGCTTTAAACAATCTCAGGTATTACTTATTTTAAAATATGTAATAAACTTACATCAGTAACATAAATAAACTCATTTGTGTTTAGAAATACAGATAAAAAAATATTTTCATTACAAATGTATTGAAAATTTTGACTCTGTGAACAGTGAACATAAAAAAAATCGTTAAATATGGTAGTTAAAAAAAATGAGTCTCACAAATTGTTTTACTTTCAGTGGCGCACGACGCGCCGTTATTACTCCACCGGCGAACTACAAGCCATTCGACAAAACTCCTGTGAACAAACTTACATATAGCGGTTCAACTTCTATCTAAGCCACCATTATCTCACACTCCAAGTGCCTTCTCTTAAAATCTTCCTACAGTTTTGTAATTTTTTGTAAAGAATTCTTTATCAAATTCCTTGGACTTATTTTTATATTAGCAAGATATCAAGTAAAATATAAATAAATTTAGAGGTACGTTTCATCTGATTAACCACTGCACTGTACCACCACTGTACTTGCCTTCTTTGGCATGCATCTTCACAACTCTTCAATCCTAATTGCTTTTCTTGTACGCCCATGGACAACTTACCCACCATCTGTATATTTTAAATATGCATATGCATGTTGATTTAAAATTGCGATAAGTAATAAAATCTACAAGCTATTCCATCCTATTTCAGGGGCCCGCTACATCGTTTAAGCTCTCTCTCCGATCGTAAATAACACCTACGTGTTCACACGTTCCTTGCATGAAACAATCTGAGTAATAAATGTGTGTGACTTTTCATATCAGAGTACGTGTCGTTTCTAAGCCACTTATGCAGAGCACACCGCACCCGGCATTTTAAAACTGTTTTGTCCTTTCGTTTCCATATTTGATGTTTATTTCTTATCTTTTAATGTAATTATAATTATTGATAGTTTAATATGTAATAATTTCCAAAATTTTCGGCAGTATCCTGTAACAACGATGATGTATTCGTCGGTGTCTCAACACGAGATGTGTCGCTTGTGACAGCAGGCCCGCGCGGGCACCTGTCGGCCTCCTCGCGCTCGGTGCTCTTGATGTCGCGACCGCCGCACCCTGCACGGGCGGCGGGACAACTACCCACTGAGGACCATCGAAAAAGAGACATTTGAGGAACCTGTACAGTGTCTCGAACGTCACAATTGTCCTGAAACAGCGTACTGTCTTGATTCGGAATCAGTGAGCGAAGTTAGTTTAGATAGTGAATCTCGAAAACCATCTATAAGACATAGTAAAAAACGAGTCACTTATCAAACCAAAGCCGAAGTGATTTCAACTTAGTTTTAGCGTAGATGTGCATGACTTGCACTTCGTGAAAAAAAAACAATCAGGAGCTGTGATTTTCTAGCTATGTATATATTAGTACCTGTATATAAATAGATCCATTTAATAGAATCCATAATAGCTTCTAAGAAAAAAATATTGTAAATAGAATAAATAAGGGAATTAAAACGCTTCACTTTGTAAATAATTCGTTCGATCCAATCTTAGATATTTTGAATATCAAATATTAAAATATTTAAAAGTAATAATTTATTAGGTTCTTGTAAAATATTTATTACTTAGTGTCATGTAATTATTGTTTAGCTTTATTCCTTCGTAATAAATTATAATACTCAACTATTTGTTTTAGAGAGTAAGCCATATAAGCTAGTCTTGCATTCCAAAAATAATCCTCTACCTAATAAAGTCTATAGTGTTACCAAAGATTGTGGTATTATAAATAAATATATAATATTTATGATAGATTTAAATGTTATAGATATAATATTGATATTTAATATTCGTACATGAAATATGTAACCCAAAACAAGTTCTGAAAAACTTAAATTATATTCTTAAACGTAATAGTGATGTTACGTAATAAATAGTGATGTTGTGTTTTAAGACATCTACATTATTGGTT
Organism: Heliconius numata; assembly: GCA_016802625.1. Classification (NCBI taxonomy): domain Eukaryota; kingdom Metazoa; phylum Arthropoda; class Insecta; order Lepidoptera; family Nymphalidae; genus Heliconius; species Heliconius numata. The sequence continues at coordinate 57,517 of JAEBDU010013448.1, read as the reverse complement.
ATGGAGTGTTGCAATCAGTGTTGCTAGATTTTGTCTCTGGGAAAAGCGGGCTTTGTATTTCTGGTAATTGTTAGTAACTTATTAAAAAATAAATTATAAAAAAAATAATTCTTAAAGTGCGTGGAATAATGCAAAAAAGCGGGACGTCTGGCAACACTGCTTGCAATCCAATTTTTCTTTCTGGATTTGATATGCCTGTATTTTATTACAAAAATTTCTTCAAACCGATATTAATATTGTTATGTAAATTTTGCTATTTAAAGAAAAATAATATACACAAATAACCCAATTGTAAAAAGCGTAAATTTTAAAATTATTTGTATACCTAAGCATTCAAACCTAATTTTCTATTTCATTGTAACTTATATAAACATTATATATTTAATACTACGATAACAATCGAAACTAAAATTTACAAAATGTATGCAAATTATAAGAAATAAAGCCTCTTTCATACGATCTAAACATCTATAATCATACAATAGAAGCAGAAACAGCATATACAACACCAGCGTGCCTGTCTACTAATATTACTATAATTGTATATAATATTTTTATGCAATATATTCGATACAATTCTACGTTAAACTGTTCGAAATCTACAATACTCCTAAATAAATAAATATTTGTGAATATTATGTAATTATAAACAGTAATGCTCTGTATGAAATGGGTTGTCGTATAAATTTATATAAAATATTTTTTCAATGTTTTCGTTTTATTTATTTACTTTCACATAAAAATACAGAATTTTTAACAATACTATTAAATTGGCATTATCGTTTTCGGTGAGATAAATTTTTTCGAAATAGCATGATAAACATATAGGCAGAAATTATAATTTAATTCCTCTGAATGGGGAATGAACCCGCAATCGTTGTGTATGTCTCATTGCGCCTTGATGACCTAAATGGATGCTATAACATAAAAATTTAAAAAAAAAAGCATTATTTTCTAATTTAAATAAACTACAATCAAAATCGAAATGTAAACACCAGAAAAGTTATAACAACAATACTTAAGAACCAATAAATAAAGTATACCCTAAGACGCGTTCACCAAAATTTTTTACATCTCCATTAAAACGAATATCTGGCATATAATTTGGCAAGAAACAAGAACAATATGAAATTTTAATGCCTAATTCTGTATCTCTTGAAATCTTCGCATTAAACTTCGAGATGGGATCCATTACAATACAGATTAAATAGAAACGTATGCCCATTGTTTAGAATTATATACAACGGCAAGAAAAGGAAAATGAAGGACATTTTAAGCATATCAAGTAGAAAAAGAAGTTTTTAATAGTTAACTTTTATATTATTTAACAATAGCACGGATTGGCTAAGTACCGTCATACATCATACGAATAGCGCCAGCTTAAAACTTTTCATTTTTAAAGTTTTTAAAGTCGATCAACATTTGCAGCACAACTTTCCTCAAGATTGTTCTTCGGACAACTTTACGAAGTAGACGACGACGCTTTATATTTTAGTTTATTTTAACGTGAAAATAATATATGGGGAAATTAATAAAAATATTCCTGGCAGTAAATATTCACACTGCAGCAGGGTAGGCAGAGAGAGCTTAGTGCTAAGACTCTCCAACCCCCACTTGTTGACGACTTCTGGAAGCTGCATGCTGAGCGGCGGAACTCAACGCCGCGCTTATACTTCGACATCAGAGCGAAGAAATGTAAATATTAAATATTTCAATTCCTCGAGTAGGAAACCCACAACCTGTCGCGTTTAGAGTCACACGCTTGTGCCACTGCACTTCGATGGGTCTCTTGAAAAAAAAATAAAGGAAAATATGTATATGTAACAGAATAAGATAATAAATAATAATTTTTAAAACTTGCAACAGATATTATATATACATTGTATGTAAGTAGTATATTTTATGAAAATTCTACTATTATCCATTAGATGACTGTTACATTGTTGTCAGTTTTATGCATATATTATAAAAGCTTGCAAAGCCCGAAATAGTAAAGTCTTTATGGGGTTTCCGTACATAGAGTATGAATAACGAAGTTCTCAGAGTAACTCCTTCTAAATAATCTGTGTATGTAAAGTTCTAATATTTCCCTAGTCTCTTCATTGGGTTCTTCGCATAAACACTAAAAGTGTTATAGTAATCTCAAAATGAAAAAATATATGGAAAAGTATCTATTTCTATCACCAAAATACATTTGCATGGAAAGAAGATTTAAAATATATTTTTAGCTTCCCTCTCACACACTTACCTATTGTAATGACACTTCATTTCCCATAAAGACACTTGCCTTCCCCACTTTCCGCCGAATTCTTGAAACATCATGTGATGAGTGGCGAAACTCAACGACGCGCTTTGCCTCGACACCAGAGCGAAGAAATGAAAATTTGAAATATTTAATTCCCCCGAGTGAGAATCGAACCCACGACCGTCGCGTTACAGTCACACCCTTGTGCCGCTGTACCACGACGGCCTCACAGTAATTGGCCACATACATATTGTTTCCTACCGCTATGCCTAATAACTACAATTCACGTCTGCAACGTCTTGTATTGAACAGTGTCTTACAACTGTGCCTATTGTACTACCTAAATAATGGTATACGGTTCGATACAGAACAATAGTGTGCAGAGAACATCGTGCCCTAAGTAAGAGAAGAGAAACCTATGATTAATAAGAAAAGAAATATAGAAAGAAATATCTTTTAATTCCAACAATTTGAAGTAAGGCATTGGGTTCGAATCTCAACAGGCTGATTGTCATCTCTAAATGCTGCTTAGAGCAAGTTCACAAGACACCGCTTGTCAGCATGTGTCACCGACAGAAGACGGAGATATTGGTCACACAGGCTGACTAAAAGTTAGTATATAATTTCATAATTTTGTGTAAGTTATTATAATTATTAGGTAATAATTTAGTATTAAAAGCTTAGGCTTCCATTTCGGACAATATCTGGATGAAATAAGTGACATGTATCACTTAATAATAACACGACGCACTATATACCTTCCAATAAGGGCTTCCGCCTACTCTAGTCTTAGTCTGTTTGACACAATTCCACTGCTTTTATTGCCTTTTTTTAACTAAATCTACCCACATTTACACTTGTACGCTAACAATAGACTTATTGCTAAAGGTAACTCATGTTATTAACTCAAAATAGGTAGGTAGAGGAATCCAGGTCAATATTGTATGTATTTCAAAAATTTTACAACACGAATAACACTGAATGCTTCTACGAGTTTACCAAAAGTTTTATGTTCGAAATAAATTTAACTTTAAGCTTCCTTTATTTCGCATATACTTTCACACCGCATTATAAAATGGCTTACGCTAGTTATTTTCTTTACGGGCCATAAAATTAATAATGTACGAGTAATACATATTATCCTCTAAGATAACCATTATTAGCTTTTATACTCATTTATTTTAGTAAAAGGGGCACAAAATGTGACTACAAACGCGACAGGTTGTGGGTTCGTTTCCCAGTCAAGGAAATTAATATCATAGTTTTTTCGCTCTGGTTTCGAAGCAACACGCGGCGCTTCCGCTGCCCCATATGCAATGCCTGTAGAATACGGCGGAAAATGAAGAATAGAGTGTCTTAACACTAAGTTTTCTCTGCCTACCCTACTGCGGGATACAGCATGACGGTATTTTAGTAAAATAATTCCACAATAGATCAACAATTTTTATTTAATTCCTGACTTCTTGTCTCTAGGATCTAATCCACAACTATTATTTACAATCATAGTTTCACGAAGACCTCCTCATACGTGAAAATAAAAAAAACAAGTGAACAGCCTAGCTTTCGTGTTAGTTAAATAACCTATCAGCCTCTTTAGATTTGATACAAGATACCATATAAATGGTACTTGACCGTAAAAATTGACCTTAATTACAAATAAGTAAGATATATACCTATATATTTTTGAAAGCTACTTAGTTTATCACGCGGTTATTGTACACGCGATATTTACTTATTTAAATTTTATTGTTAATTTCAGTTACATTTATTTTTATTTTATTAATTTAATTCACTAATTATAATGACAGCCGCTCGGACTTTGCCGTTTTTTTTTTATATTATTAATAATAAAAAGACAAGAATGCTTCCTCATTACACAACATCCTTTATTTCACATTATTTTATGAGAAACAATAAAAAAAACAGTTATATAAGGATTTATTATGTAATAAAAATAGTATAATTATCATTTATTTCTATAAAATATAGTTTGATTATGTATGGGTACATTATTCACGAGAGGCACAGCATCTAACGTTGAAGGCGTTGGTTGTGGGTTTTATTCCCGCTTGGGGAATAAATTATTTCATTTCTTCTAAAAAATATATTCTAAAATTATAAAGAAAGTTACAGATAACCTATTGACTTAAACTACGACGCAAAAAATAAATATTAACATATGATTTCTACGAATTATAGATATTTGAATTTGTTTTAAAATCCTTTTAATAATATCATACACACTAGGCTATAGTTCTCCTTGTGGTTTAATAAGTGAGGATAAAAAAGTGCAAACGATAAAAAGATAAAGACAAAATGTAACTCAGCTTCACGCTGTATCCCGCACACAGCAGGGTAGGCAGAGGGAACCTAGTGTTAAGACACTCCGTTCCCCACTTTCTGCCGAATTCTGGAGGACTGTATTTTTGCACAAATACCTACTACCTACTTTTAATGTTATATAATATGTTATTGTCAAACGGTCCGTCGCTCCTATATAGACTTATCAAACCTAGAAGCGCCTTAGAACATATAAATACCATTGCTTTTTAATACAGCATACAGTGACCAGAGAGAGTGCCTTAAGCAACGTACAATAAATCGTAATAAATTAAATCGTTATAGTATATGAAAATAAACACAACTAAGAACAAATTTTACAATCATCTTTTTTTATATAAAACAACTCATGATAATGTGTAAAGTGTAAATTTTAATTAAGCTACGTAAGAAATTTATAACCATAACTCTTGAAAATGGAAGCTCGCTTACCTGATGTAATGAAAAATGTGGCGGAATATTTGGGCTTAAAACAATGGACGTTCAGACGAGAACAATTGAGTGACAGCATTGAAAATTATTTTGGCATCCTCATACCAGTTACTTTAGTTGAAAATGTCAATAAACAGCAAAAAAATATATCACTTTTCGTCAAATTTGCTCCAAATACGGTTGAAGAATTGAAAACTGTTACAAAACAGCATTATGAAGCTGAAATTTATACTTACACTGTTTTAATCCCGAGTTACAAAAGAATTACTAATTTAAATTTAAATGAATTCTTCCCTGAATGTTATTACACTAGCTTAGAGGAGGAGAGACAAGTCTTGGTTTTAAAGGATATGAGAAGTAAAGGTTATCAAAGGTATGAAAAATCCAGATATTTCGACGTCGATCATACAATTCTGTCTTTGAAGGCCTTGGCTAAATTCCATGCATTGTCAGTAATTTACAAGGAGAAAGGAAATATCTTTAATAATGAAAATATGAAACCATTTTCGGAAAAACACCCCGAGATGTATTTTAATTATATAAAGGAGTCTCTTCAGAAACATTTACATTTGTTTGTTGGTACCATCTATGAAAATTTTACGAAGAGTTTAGAAAGAGATATTGCTTCTAACATTCGTCATGCTACTTCTAAAGTCAGATATTTAGTCTACGGTCACGGAGACTTTTGGAAAGAAAATATACTGTTTAAATATGAGGTTTGTACAAAAAATTATAATACCTAATCATTTATACAATGTTTTTTTTAATTTCAAGATCATCAGGCGCAATGGTATGATTGTAAGCGAGTTGAGGGTTGACTCCCCATCAGGGGAGATTTATTGTTTTCATTTCTATGGCAAGACAAAACGAGGCATGAATTTCCCCCTCTCAATACACAATATCTGGAATTCAGGCGAAAAACGGAGTGTCTTAACACTAAATTTTTCTTGTCTACTGTGCCATGCATCTAAGCCGTGAAACTACCTACTATCGATGATAATCGGCTAAAAAATCATAATTATAATAATAATCTTTATTTTTTAAATTTATTTTTCAGAATGAGGCACCTGTACAAGCTTGCGTATTAGATTTTCAAAAGTCAAGAATAATGTCACCGGCCCAAGATATAATACAATTTCTTTTCACAAACGTAGAACTAGGAAACATACGCCGACATCTACAAGAGTTTCTTCAAATTTATTTAAATGAATTACACTGTATTCTTCATGAGAATGGTCTTAGTGACATATATACCATAAATGATTTAAAGCATGACATAAAAATAGTTCTTCCTTACAGTTTATGTGTAATTTTTATGGGTTATTCATTGTTCTTTGGATTGCAGAAAGACAGCATTGTGCCTAGTAAAAATGCATATGACGACGAGAGCTCAGCTCAAGCTCTATATAAGAACACTGTAATTAATATTTTAGAGTATATGAATAATATAAATTATATAACATTTTAATTATTTAAGATATTTTTTTATTACTTTTATTTTGTACGAGTATTTTAAAGCGAGCCAATACCCAAGCGAAATCGAACCCACAACCAACGGTACGGCACTGCACGACGACGACCTCTATAATAAAATTGTTAACTATAAGTTATAATATAACAATTAAAATAATTAACAATTACATGGACCACGAATTTTCCAACCAATTACAATAAATATTTGTCAAATAAGCGAATAAATATTACATAAATATTATAAAATATTTATTGTTCTTTTTCCAAGTTAATGTACTCAAACGCAACACTTCTCATAACTAAATCAAGGTAACAGTTTTTTTATAAATTTACTAGTGAACCCGAACGCGGCTACGCCCGCTTGAACTATACGAATATTTATTAAATATATTTATGAAATTATTTTCAGTTTTCAATAGAGAGATGCGTTAAGCAAACTCATTTTGGGTGACGTTTTCTAATAACAAACTTTTGCAATTCGTTGCTTAGCAACGGTCCCATAGCGACGGTTGTTATTAACATGGCAGAATAAATTGAATGTCAAATTAATAAGTATTTTAATATATTGGTATATATCGAAAATATTACAAATATGAGAAAAAAAAGTAGCCTATGTTCATCCCGAGACCCTCAAGTATCTCTATCTGAGTATTTTATCACAATTAAATTAGCGATTTGGTCCTGATTGCGTAAAAGACAGACAGACAGACAGATAGTTACTTTCGAATTTATAATATAGGTATGGATATTAACATTTACTTTATATGAAATTTGAACCTACTATATTTTTTACAATAAGACAATTTAATACAAGAACACTATAATATTAGATAGCTATAACATTATCTATGTTCGTCCGTCTGTTTCATGTCCCGGAGGAGCCCAGCTGGATGCTGAAATTTCGTGTAGAAAATTGCATTTGCACCTCAGTGCATAGGACCCAAGCCAGACAGTTTAACATATAAAGAAATACCTGTAAATTTATTTATTTATTTATATATATAACATTTAGCAAAGTTATATAAGAAATAATTTGGACGATAATAAACGCATTAATGAAACACTGTGTCGCGGCGTTAAACGCCCACCTCACAAGCGTTGCTTAGGTACTTATTAAAATACGAAATAGTAACTGTTTTAAATATATATAACAGAGCAAAATTAACAATAAAATAGAAAAAACATGCTCAATTCCTTCAATTCCATTTCCATCAATTCCTCTAGAGTTCGGCTGAAAGTGGAGAACAGAGTGTCTTAATACTAAGTTCCCTCTGCCTACCCTGCTGTGTGCGAGATACAGCGTGAAGCTGATTTCATTATTTTTTTTTAAATAATGATTTATTATAGAATATCAGAATGAAAACTATTTGTGGAACAATAATTAATTCACTCAGTAAATTATTCAGAATAAAAGCAGCATAAATTATATTTTATTTTCTATTGAATACGCGTCTACGTTTGCTCTTCATATATAATTGTGATAAGCTGGTCTTTAGAACAGAGAACGCAGGGTTATGTCAATGCTGACCTATACATATACGTATATGAAAAATTACTTAAGTATTTTACTTTTGAACGTTAGTTATTTTAGTTTTGTACATTTAGGTAGTTACATATCTATAGAGCATTCTAGTCTTTTAAAATCATCGGAAAATCCTATAAAAAAAAAAAACCCATATATTATGTTACCGGGGACTAATAGCGGTATAGCAAATAAAAAAGTTTCATGAAAATCCTTCCACTAATTTTTGCATGAAAGATGAACAATAGAGAGACAGAATAATAAATATAAATTTCGTTAATCAATTTTTATACTTTTGCCCGACATTTAACTATCGATGTGCGCGACGTTTTGAGATTTGAAGCTAGTCCCTTACGGACAGAGTGATGTGTCACTATAGACTTTTTCAAAACTAAAAATTATATATATTCAGGATTTACAATATATTTTTTATAATTTATTTTAAAAACTTTTATTTTAAATTGAAGAATCAAACAAGGTACTTTCCATTGGGATTTCTTCACAAAAATTCCAAATTATTTTCCAAATCTTTTGTTTAAGCCTCTCCGTCTCAGTTCTTAGACGCTCACTTGACGAAAAGATAACAGCGGAATCAGGGTTTAAAATGTGGAAACAATCTCTCCAATCGTTGTTTGAATTTTTATTCTAATACATATAAAACGAAAGGCTCTTAATCCTCTTTATTACATAGCCTTCTTATTTTTCATATAAAAAGGATCATTAATATGGTTTATTCAGAACTTTACTGGTTTTAAAATAGTGAAATATTTTTTTTAGCGTAGCGTAGCTACTGTGTGGGCAGCATGAAAGCAGAGAAAACCTAGTGTTAAGCTGCGCTGGAGGCATTCCGTGTTGAGTGCGGAACTCAACGCCGCGCTTCGCCCCAACACTAAAATGAAGAGAAGAAAATATTAAATATTTCAATTCCTCGAATGGGAATCGTACTATAAGCAAATCTATTTCATATTGGGATAAGTATAGTTAACCCAATGCTCAAAAAAAATGCATATTATAAAAATTTCATTTAACAAAAGAATCCAAAACAAAAAAACCCTATTAATCGGTTATGAAATAGAATTATACATACTAAATAGATATTCTACAATTACTTTTACTGATTAATAGCTAGGCTTATTTCCAGTCAATTTATTTCCAGTCAGTATTTCATTTTCCTTCAACAAAGAGTAGTAAATGAGAGTTGCCATAGAACTGTTCTCTGTTACTCCTTGTACTTGTACTTGACGTTTGTTAGCGATATAACAATAATTTATATAAAAGACGATTGTTTTGAAACTATTGGATGAATACTACAGTGTTATTGAAAACTTGATTCAACTCCCGGTATATTGTGTCTTCATTTGCCCTATTAACGTTTCTTTTTTGCCTTTGTTAATTATCTTGTAATTTTTACAATATCTATACTGTAAACACGTTGGTTGTGGGTTTGATTCCAATCGAGGAATTAATTATTGAAAAATTCTGGCATCTCTCTAATTCGCCGCCGCCAAGGCAGATATTGTGTTTCTCCACTCAACACGCAATGTCTCGAAAATTGGCCGTAAGCGGTGAAAGGATTGAGTTGACACTGTGATGAGGACTTCAATGTATATTCATGAGGACTTTATTATTATTCAGAACTTCAATGGAAATATTTATACGTTTTCTAAAAAAAATATTTCTTTCCTTAGTATATATAGAATATCATTTCAAAAATGTTTGCAAATTGATTGTAGTCATAATAGCTTACTTTAGCTTAGCTAAACTGTTCTCAAATACCCACCAATTTGTAGTACCCTATATATTGTATATGTATATATGAAGTAAGAGAATTCATGTCAGTAATAAGTCCCTTGAGCATTATCTGAGAAAACCCTTCTTGCGGTGAAGATTATCTCTTGCCTCGACCTCATATAAATCATACGTATCTTCTTCTTACTTAGCACATGTACCATTTGTTGCTAATTTTGGAAAGTATCCAATGACTCCAGGAGTTCAAAATGTTTTAATAGCTTACTGTTGCAGTATAAATACATATTAAATTGGTTATATTTGCAACAATTATTATACCAAATATTTAAAATGGGTGGCATATGTACCATCACGGACTTTTATGGTGAGGGCTTTGTGGTGGGAGTTTTGGTGGAATATATCGATTTTTACCCCAAAAATTAAATGTCCCGATCGGGACAGTCCCGATTTGCGCCGATTATACCATGTAAGAAATCTTTCTTTTTTTTACTTTAAGACATTAATTTTTTACTAATAATTTCATAGTAAAAATAAGTATAAGTATAGGGATTGCAATTATAATAACTAAAATGTAATATATAAGGTTAACTTAAATACATTCATAAATTCTAAAAGCGGCAATTTTCCCATACTATTAATACATCAACGGCGCGTATCAACTAGCACTTAGTTGGCGCCAGAAAAGTTTTCAATATTATAGATAGATACCCAATAGAATATTTTATGAGAGGTACCTACGATGTTAAATGATATATCCATGATTCCTAGACGAAGTAAACTCATAAAAATCGCAAATGGTTTTATTGTTTTTGGTATATGGTAGGCAGAGGGAACCTAGTGCTAGCCACTCTGCTGAAACTTTCGACACTTTCTGCCGAATTCTCTGGGCATTGCGTGTTGAGTGGCAGAACTCACCGCCGCGCCTCAACACTAGAGCGAAGAAATAGAAATATAAATTGAAATAAATATTTCATCTCCTCGAGTGGGGTTCGAACCCACAACCAGTCGGTTTTACAGTCACACTTTGTGACCCGGGCACCACGACTGGTCTCATATAATAGATATATGTATTTTTAAAAATAGAAAATACATATATATGGTAGCAAGTAAAATAAATGGACTTCTTGGATGCTGACACATTAATAACGATGGATTTAATTCTTACTCTTTTTATCTCGACACAAAATAAATGACCTTTCAACCTTTTTTACAGTAAGCTATTATGACTACAATCGATTTGCAAACATTTTTGAAATGTTATTCTATACTTGGGAAAGAAAAACTTTTAAAACTTTTCTAGAAAACGTATAAAAAATGTTATCCATTGAATCCCTCATGACAGTGTCAAGACACTCCTTTCACCTCTTTCCGCCAACTTTCGAGACATTGCGTGTTGAATGGAGTAACACAACACATGCCTTGGTGGCGACGAACTAGACAAATGCCAGAAATGTTTAATAATTGATTCCCCAATTGGAATCAAACCCACAACCAACGTGTTTACAGACAGAAATTGTACCAAACATATATACTGTAGTGTATTAATATTCAAAAGAGATTCAATAAACTAACGTTAACGTAATCCGATATTATAAAAGGAGTAGCTTTCTAAACGTTAGGGGTTTTGTTCGGCACCAAAATATAGTATTTCATCGGATAATAGCTGTTCGTAAATATCGTTTATGACATATATTATTTTTATAGGGAGAAGGAACAAATATGTATTGTATGTATTTTTGGACCAAGCACTTTGAATATCATTGTTTTATTAGCCATTTCTTTGTCATATTAATATTCTTATTAGTTCATTATTATTTTATAACAAATGCCAGTTTTATTTTTATATATAAACTAGCGGCCCGTCCGCGGCTTTGCCCGCGTGAACTACGTTATTATTAATTTCTGTCTCCATGAGTACCTACGTCCTATAAGTGACGTCAATGCAAAATTTGAGACTCCTAGCATTTGTAGTAACGAAGTTTCATATAAACTTTCAACCCCAAAAACAACCCCTTAGAAGTCGAATATTGCAAATTCCCGTCTTAGCGAGCACCTACGTCCTATAAGTAACTCCTATGCAAAATTTGAGATTCCTAGCACTTGTAGCTTCTGAGATTTCGTGATGAGTGAATGACCTTTCGATTTTATATATATAGAAGATAAAATAATAAAAGTACATAAATCTCTAATTATATATTATATAAATTATTATACATAATTACAATTTTAAATAATTTACACTGTTCATATATTCCAAAACATCAATAACAGTGTTCTTATATAGAGTTTCTGCTGAATCTTTGCACTCGTCGTCACATGCGTTTTTACTCGGCACAATGCTGTCATTCTCCAATCCAAAGAATAAGGAATAACCCATAAAAATTACAGATAAACTGTAGGGAACAACTATTTTTATGTCGTACTTTAAATCATTTATAGAATATATGTCACTCAAACCATTCTCATGAAGAATACAGTGTAATTCATTTAAATAAAATTGAAGAAAATCTTGTAGATGTCGGCGTATGTTTACTAGTTCTACGTTTGTGAAAAGAAATTGTATTATATCTTGGGCCGGTGACATTATTCTTGACTTTTGAAAATCCAATACGCAAGCTTGCACAGGTGCCTCGTTCTGAAAAATTAAATAAAATTGTAGAGCTGATTTTTTTATATCACGCTGTATCCTGCGTATAGTAAGATAGACAGAAGAAATTTAGTGTCAAGACACACCGTTCCTTACTTTCTGTAAAATTTTCGAGGCATTTCGTGAGTGGCATCACTAAATGTCACGCTTTATCTCGACACCAAAGTGGTAATCGAACCCACAATTGCCTTGTTTACAGGCACACACTGTGCTGCACGAGGACCAAAAAAAGACAGAAAAATGTATATTACCTACTCATTATTACACTTTTAGTACAGACCTCATATTTAAACAGTATATTTTCTTTCCAAAAGTCTCCGTGACCGTAGATTAAATATCTAACATCGGAAGAAGCATGACGAATGTGAGAAGCAAGTTCTTTTTCTAAACTCTTCATATAATCCTCGAAGATAGTACCGACAAACAAATTTAAATGTTTCTGGAGTGAAGTTTTTATATAACTGTAATACGCCTCAGGGTGTTTTTCCGAATAAGGTTTCATTTTTTCTTTATTTAAGTGATTTCCTTTCTCCTTGTAAATTATGGACAATGCATGGAATTTTGCCAAGGCCTTCAAAGACATTATTGTATGATCGACATCTAAATATCTGGATTTTTCATACCTTTGATAACCTTTACTTCTCATATCACTTAAAACTAAGACTTGTCTCTCCTCCTCTAAGCTAGTGTAATAACATTCAGGGAAGAATTCATTCAAATTTAAATTAGTAATTTCTTTGTAACTCGGGATCAAAACATTATAAGTATAAATTTCAGCTTCATAATGTTGCTTCATAACAATTTTCAATTCTTCAACGCTCACATTGGGTGCAAATTTAACGAAAACAGGTATTTCTATTTGCTTTGTATTAACATTTTCAACTAAAATAACTGGTACGAGGATGCCAAAATAATTTTCAATACTGTCACTCAATTGTTCTCGCGTGAACGTCCATTGTTTTAAGCCCAAATATTCCGCCACAAAATTCATTATATCAGGTAAGCGAGCTTCCATTTTCGAGAATTGCGGTTATAATTTCTTCACACGTAAATATTATAATAATAATCTAAATTAACTATTATTTTTTATATACGCGGCGCTCAAGGCACTCTCTTCGTTCACTGTATGCTGTATTTAAAAGCAGTGGTATTTATATACCATTTGGTTTTGTTTTATCAGTTAACTCGTTACTTAACAAGGTACATGAGTAATTAAAAATTCTACCAAATAAATTATTAATTAGACGAATATTAAATAAAAAAATATTGAAATAACGATAGTAATTTAATGATTACATTTCTTGAGGCGTGTTAGTAAATAAATATTTTTATTGTTTACTGTTCACTTCGCTCGTCAAGCCATGTTTTCGTTCGATGTACCTACTTATCGAAAAATAAATATAATTATTTGAAGAACAACAATCTTATTTGATCTTGTTTGTCTTACAGAAGTCTCGATTCCAGACTGCTTTACAAAAATCACTGACCTATACAAAATATTTTTATAAACATATATATTTTTTTTTATTGACAATATTCATACTTAAGGCCTCGTAGGCACGGGAGGTAAAAAAGCGTTGCGTTAAAAACCCACCGTTGTTTATTTATTTTCTTTTTTTGGCCATTCCATAACATGTAATTTATATCAGATTATAATTTTCATAAAACATTATATACAAAAAACGTACGGAGTTAAGCTCAGTCAACTGGGTATTTATAAATAGTACAAATAAAAGTGAACAAAATAATTTAAGGCATTTATAATAATAATATTAAAAATATAAATATTACAATATATATTATAAATATTAAATCTAATAAAATTTTAATTACAATGAACTTACAGTTATCATAGATTATGAATAAAATGATCCCTTTGTTATAAGATATATTAAATTGGTTATTAACAAATTGTTAATTAAATAATAGGTTATAAATATAAGATTGAAATAGAAATTAAAGAATTAAAATATAGCTATTATTTGGGATGTGACGATGCACAGCATCTGTGAGAGGGCGCTGTATACTTCCCTTTGATTATCCAATGATGTTCACTTCCGGTTGCTGTTTTCGACCAATCAGCGATCGCCGGAAGTCACGTGGTCTCAGGTGGTAGGGCGCCGGAACGTATAAAAGGCGACACTACGCTTCTTACCTCATAGCCCGACTCTTGAGCTGTTGCCGTGGTCGCTGGTCGCCTAAGCTGGGCCTCCCCTGGGGCAACCAGGGGTCTCACCCGGCTGGGTTGACCGCCCCGGCAGCACGTAGCTCATCCCCCCACCTCGCCTTCCCACCCCTGTCTTTAATAAGACAACTGCCCAGGCTCACTAAAGCCAACACAACGCCACGTCCATATTAATGGACGGAGCTTGATCCCACGGCCGGAGGGACATTTACCCTGGAGCCGTCTCCCCTCTCCCCCTCGGGGGCTGAGAGATGATTACATGACTGACTGACTTACCTCATAGCGTCGTTATTTCCCATCAGAGTAACATTGTTTAAAAGTGAAAGTGCTGTGGTAAGTGTAGTGTTGGAGGTGGAATTTCTTCACATCGTGAACCGGATTTCTATATCGGGCCTACTCCTGGGAAGGCCTCCAGCAAAGATGTTCATCCTCATCAGAGAATTTGTTTTTGTGAAATTCAAAGGTATAAAATGGACAACGGGTGAGTCATTTGAACCTCTTGTTTAACAAGTATCTACATGCATGTAATACTGTTCTATTGCTTGGTATCATATATACCAATACAGTAGTGGATTCTGAGCTTCACCGAACACGGCTGTGTTATAACCTACAATAAGGTTAGGTTAGATTATCTCAGATTTTCAGCAGTTATGGCCCAATTTTATTCAGCTAACGGGCATTGCAAAAAGCAAGAGGACTCATCGCTTGTTTCACGCTCTTGGGAACGTTCTCAGCATAATATCATGCGATGTAAACGGAGTTTACTAAATAAATCGGTTTTCACCGAGTTTACTTAGTTGTATATTATCTATTAATATACTACCTTCGTTTAAATGCGATAAATTCGTTAGGAGCGTATCCTGAGCGAGTTATCAAATATATAAAAATAAAAAAAAAAATAATAAAAAAATCTGTTCTCATCATATATATCAGGGAAGCAGATTATTTAATAGTTGCTAATTGTCAAAACCAGATGGCGTTGCCCGTCACTCTGACGTCACACCGATGACAATCAGAAGTGGGATCGGAACAAGCTCCGGTCCCAGCCACCTTATTGTCCGACATATATAAAAAGACTGGCTATTTTTAGATAATCTTTTTTATTTATTTGTAATAGGATAATTACTAACGTTGTTGAAATGTTATATTCGCTGGGAGCGTATCCTAAGCGAGTTAACGAATAACAATGAATAAATCTGCGCGAGTTTCTTTTAGCTTCTTTTGACAATTGCAAGCGAATACTCGGAAGAATTAGACACAAGGATTCGAAGACAATTTCAAAGCCTCCTGGCAGGAAAAGTGTTTCAAAAATGTGTCTCAATCCTGGAGGAGAGAGGATAAAGGAATTGTGGATTACTTGCTTATTCGTGGTTACTGCCATCGCTATGAACGTCATAACATTTAGCAGTGGGCGTCATAGTATTTGGCAATCACGGGATCTTCTGTACGGCCTCTTCGGCAAAGATTCTAGCCAGTCACCTTATCTTAGTTGCCTTAAGAGGGACTCGGACTATTACTTGACATAAGGTATGTCCAATTATTTAAAGTGCATTTATCCGTACATTAGAATTTAAAAAAGCTCGGTACTATTTTAATTAGAAATGCTCTCAATTGTACGGGAGGGGGGCAGTTATAAGGAGGCTGCCTCTGAGCGTATCGGAGGCAGTGGCTGATGGTTTGGGCTCCGTAGGCCCTTCCCGGTTTAATCGCGGGAATGCATCTAGCCATCTACCTCCATGCCACCAATAATCCTTTTCCAAGATTATTTGAAGCAGTTAGACCTTCGTCAACCGTACATGCATCAAAATTGAGAAGCATGCGTTGAGTATAAAACTCTAGCACATTTAATTAT
>JAEBDU010013448.1:0-38072 GCA_016802625.1 Heliconius numata | reverse complement strand
TGTATGGGTACATTATTCACGAGAGGCACAGCATCTAACGTTGAAGGTGTTGGTTGTGGGTTTTATTCCCGCTTGGGGAATAAATTATTTCATTTCTTCTAAAAAATATATTCTAAAATTATAAAGAAAGTTACAGATAACCTATTGACTTAAACTACGACGCAAAAAATAAATATTAACATATGATTTCTACGAATTATAGATATTTGAATTTGTTTTAAAATCCTTTTAATAATATCATACACACTAGGCTATAGGTCTCCTTGTGGTTGGATAAGTGAGGATAAAAAAGTGCAAACGATAAAAAGATAAAGCTCAGCTTCACGCTGTATCCCGCACACAGCAGGGTAGGCAGAGGGAACCTAGTGTTAAGACACTCCGTTCCCCACTTTCTGCCGAATTCTGGAGGACTGTATTTTTGCACAAATACCTACTACCTACTTTTAATGTTATATAATATGTTATAGTCGTTTGACTGAGGTTTGTCCGTCGCTCCTATTTAGACTCGTCTAACCTAGAAGCTTCGTAGAACATATAAATACCATTGCTTTTTAATACAGCAAACAGTGACCAGAGAGAGTGCCTTAAGCAACGTACAATAAATCGTAATAAATGAAATCGTTATAGTATATGAAAATAAACACAACTAAGAACAAATTTTACAATCATCTTTTTTTTATATATAAAACAACTCATGAGAAGTGTAAAGTGTAAATTTTAATTTAGCTACGTAAGAAATTTATAACCATAACTCTTGAAAATGGAAGCTCGCTTACCTGATGTAATGAAATATGTGGCGGAATATTTGGGGTTAAAACAATGGACGTTCACACGAGAACAATTGAGTGACAGCATTGAAAATTATTTTGGCATCCTCATACCAGTTATTTTAACTGAAAATGCCAATAAACAGCAAAAAAATATATCACTTTTCGTCAAATTTGCTCCAAATACGGTTGAAGAATTGAAAACTGTTACAAAACAGCATTATGAAGCTGAAATTTATACTTACACTGTTTTGATCCCGAGTTACAAAAGAATTACTAATTTAAATTTAAACGAATTCTTCCCTGAATGTTATTACACTAGCTTAGAGGAGGAGAGACAGGTCTTGGTTTTAAGTGATATGAGAAGTAAAGGATATCAAAGGTTTGAAAAATCCAGATATTTCGACGTCGATCATACAATTATGTCTTTAAAGGCCTTGGCCAAATTCCATGCATTGTCAGTAATTTACAAGGAGAAAGGAAATATCTTTAATAACGAATATATGAAACCATTTTCGGAAAAACACCCCGAAATGTATTTTAATTATATAAAGGAGTCTCTTCAGAAACATTTACATTTGTTTGTTGGTACCATCTATGAAAATTTTACGAAGAGTTTAGAAAGAGATATTGTTTCTAACATTCGTCATGCTACTTCTAAAGTCAGATATTTAGTATACGGTCACGGAGACTTTTGGAAAGAAAATATACTGTTTAAATATGAGGTCTGTACAAAAAATATAATATCTAATCATTTATACAATATTTTTTATTTCAAAATCATCAGGCGCAATGGTATTATTGTAAGCGAGTTGAGGATTGACTTCCCATCAGGGGAGATGTATTGTTTCTATTTCTATGGCAAGACAGAACGAGGCATGAATTTCCCCCACTACAATACACAATATCTGGAATTCAGGCGAAAAACGGAGTGTCTTAACACTAAATTTTTCTTGTCTACTGTGCCATGCATCTAAACCGTGAAACTAACTACTATCGATGATAATCGGCTAAAAAATCATAATTATAATAATAATCTTTATTTTTTAAATTTATTTTTCAGAATGAGGCACCTGTACAAGCTTGCGTATTAGATTTTCAAAAGTCAAGAATAATGTCACCGGCCCAAGATATAATACAATTTCTTTTCACAAACGTAGAACTAGTAAACATACGCCGACATCTACAAGAGTTTCTTCAAATTTATTTAAATGAATTACACTGTATTCTTCACGAGAATAGTCTTAGTGACATATATTCTATAAACGACTTAAAGCACGATATAAAAATAGTTCTTCCTTACAGTTTATGTGTAATTTTTATGGGTTATTCATTATTCTTTGGATTGCAGAAAGACAGCATTGTGCCGAGTAAAAATGCATATGACGACGAGAGCTCAGCTCAAGCTCTATATAAGAACACTGTAATTAATATTATAGAGTATATTAACAGTATAAATTATGTAAAATTGTAGTAATTTATAATATTTTTTATTACTTTTATTTTGTACGAGTATTTTAAAGCGAGTCAATACACAAGCGAAATCGAACACATATATTAAAATTGTTAACTATAAGTTATAATCGAATGAAAGGATAATATAATAAACAATTAAAATAATTAACAATTAGATGAACCATGAATTTTCCAACCAGTTACAAGAAGTATTTGTCAGATAAGCGAATAAATATTACATAAATATTATAAAATATTTATTGTTATTTTTCCAAGTTAATGAACTCAAACGCAACACTTTTTTAACTAAACCGAGCTAAAAGTTGTTTTATAAATTAATATGAACATTTACTTTATATGAAATTTGAACCTACTATATATTTTACAATAGGACAATTTAATACAAGAACACTATAATATTAGATAGCTATAACATTATCTATGTTCGTCCGTCCGTCCCATGTCCCGGAGGAGCCCAGCTGGATGCTGAAATTTTGTGTAGAAAATTGCATTTGCACCTCAGTGCATAGGACCCAAGTCAGACATATAAAGAAATATTTGTAAATTTATTTATTTATATATAACATTTAGCAAAGTTATACAAGAAATAATTTGGACCATAATAACCGCATTAGTGAAACACTGTGTCGTGGCGTTAAACGCCCACCTCACAAGCGTTGGTTAGGTATTATCAAAATACAAAATAGTAACTGTTTTAAATATATATAACAGAGCAAAATTAACAATAAAATACAAAAAGCAAGCTCAATTCCTTCAATTCCAATTCCATCAATTCCGCTAGAGTTCAGCTGAAAGTGAAGAACGGAGTGTCTTAATACTAATTTCCCTCTGCCTACCCTGCTGTGTGCGGGATACAACGTGAAGTTAAAAGTAAAAAAAAACCTCTTAACTCTTGTTTAACGTGTTACAAGTCGATTGTAGTTATAATAGCTTACTATAAAAAAAGGTTGAAAGGTCATTTATTTTATGTCGAGATAAAAAGAGTAAGAATTAAGTCTATCGTTATTAATGTGTCAGCATCCAAGAAATTCATTTATTTTACTTGCTACAATATGTATGTATGTTCTATTTTTAAAAATACTGAGACTGTAAAACCGACTGGTTGTGGGCCCACTCGAGATGAAATATTTAATATTAAATTTATATTTCCATTTCTTCGCTCAGGTGTTGAGGTAAAAGCGCGGCATTGAGTTCTGTCACTCAACTCGCTCCCACAGTTTGGCAAAGTGGTGAGCGGAGTGTCTTGATACTAGGTTCCCTCTGTCTACCCTGCTGCGGGATACAGCGTGAAGCTGATTTCATATTTTTTTTTTAAATAATGATTTATTATAGAATATCAGAATGAAAGCTATTTGTGGAACAATAATTAATTCACTCGTTAAATTATTCAGAATAAAAGCAGCATAAATTATATTTTATTTTCTATTGAATACGCGTCTACGTTTGCTATTCACATTATAATTGTGATGAGCTGATCTTTAGAACAGAGAACGGAGGGTTATGTCAATGCTGACCTATACATATATGTTTGAAAAATTACTTAAGTATTTTTCTTTTGAACGTTAGTTCTTTTAGTTTTGTACATTTAGGTAGTTACATATCTATAGAGCATTTTAATCTTTTGAAATCAGCAGAAAATTCCTTAAAAAATTATACCCTATTTATTATGTTACCAAGGACTAATATAAAAGTATAACAAATAAAAAAAATTCATGAAAATCCTTCCAGTAATTTATGCATGAAAGATGAACAATAGACAGACAGAATAAATATAAATTTCGTTAATCAATTCTTTTACTTTTGCCCCACATTTAGCTATAGATGTGCGCGACGTTTTAAGCTTTTAAGCTAGTCCCTTACGGACGGAGTGATGTGTCACCATTGACTTTTTAAGTTAATTGTTTAAATAAAAATAATATTCGAACAAAAAGTTATATACATTAAGGATTTACAATATATTTTTTTATCATTTATAAGCTTTTATTTTAAATTGAAGAATCAAACAAGACACTTTCCATTGGGATTTCTTCACAAAAATTCCAAATTATTTTCCAAATCCTTTGTTTAAGCCTCTCCGTCTCAGTTCTTAGACGCTCACTTGACGAAAAGATAACAGCGGAGTCAGGATTTAAAATGTGGAAACAATCTCTCCAATCGTTGTTTGAATTTTTATTCTAATACATATAAAACGAAAGGCTCTTAATCCTCTTTATTACATAGCCTTCTTATTTTTCATATAAAAAAGGATCATTAATATGTTTTATTCAGAACTTTATGAGTTTTAAAATAGTGAAACATTTTTTTTAGCGTAGCGTCCCTCACACAGTACCCTACTGTGTGGGCAGCATATAAGCAGAGAGAACCTAGTGTGAAGCTTCGCTGGAGGCATTCCGTGTTGAGTGCGGAACTCAACGCCGCGCTTCGGCCCGACACTAAAATGAAGAAAAGAAAATATTAAATATTTCAATTCCTCGAGTGGGAATCCAACTATAAGCAAATCTATATCAAATTGGTCAATAGATATAGTTAACCCAATGCTTAAAAGATTCAATTTAACAAAAGAATCCAAAATAAAAAATCCCAATTAATCGGTTATGAAATAGAATTACACATACCTAAAAGATATTCTACAATTACGTTTAATGATTAATAGCTAGGCTTATTTCCAGTCAATTTATTTCAGTCAATATTTCATTTTCCTTCAACAAAGAGTAGTAAATGAGAGTTGCTATAGAACTGTTCTCGGTTGCTCCTTGTACTTGTACTTGACGTTTGTTAGCGATATAACAATAATTTATATAAAAGACGATTGTTTTGAAACTGTTGGACGAATAGTACAGTTGTATTGAAAACTTGAGTCAGCTCCCGGTATATTGTGTCTTCATTTGCCCTATTAACGTTTCTCTTTTGCCTTTATTAATTATCTTGGAACCTACCTATACTATAAGCACGTTAGTTGTGGGTTTGATCCCATTCGGGGAATTAATTATTGAAAATGTCTGGCATCTCTCTAGTTCGCCGCCACCAAGGCAAGTATTGTGTTTCTCCACTCAACACGCAATGTCTCGAAAATTGGCCGTAAGCGGTGAAAGGAATGAGTTGACACTGTGATGAAGACTTCAATGGATATTCTTGAGGACTTTATTATTATTCAGGACTTCAATGGAAATATTTATACGTTTTCTAAAAAAAAGTATTTCTTTCTTAAGTATAGAATAACATTTCAAAAATGTTTTCAAATCGGCATAATAGCTTACTTTAGCTTAGCTAAACTGTTTCCAAATACCCACCAATTTGTAGTGCCCTATATATTGTATATGTATATATGAAGTAAGAGCATTCATGTCAGTAATAAGTCCCTTGAGTATTATCTGAGAAAACCCTTCTTGCGGTGAAGATTATCTCCTGCCTCGACCTCATATAAATCATACGTATCTTCTTCTTACTTAGCACATGTACCATTTGTTGCTAATTTTGGAAAGTATCCAGTGACTCCAGGAGTTTAAAATTTATATAAAGCTTACAGTTGCAGTATAAATACATATTAAATTGGTTATGAAAATGCAACATTTATTATACCAAATATTTAAAATGGGTGGTATATATAGCCTTTTATGGTGAGGGCTTTATGGTGGCGATTTTGGTGGAATATCTCGATTTTTACCCCAAAAATTAAATATCAATGTGAGAAATCATTTTTTTACTTTAAGACATTAATTATTTACTAATAATTTCGTAGTAAAAATAAGTATAAGTATAGGGATTGCAATTATAATAACTAAAATATAATATATAAGGTTAACTTAAATACATTCATAAATTCTCAAAGCGGCAATTTTCCCGTGCTATTAATACATCAACGACGCGTATCAACTAGCACTTAGTTGGCGCCAGAAAAGTTTTCAATATTATAGATAGATAAAAAATAATGATAAGAGAAGATAAAATTTTCAATATTATTATAGATTAGAGATTTTTAAATTTATAAAGTAGTTTCGTATAAGAGTTACATACATATCGATTATTCCTAGGTGAAGCAATCGCATTCAAAATCGCATTCGGTTTTATTGTTCTTTTGGTATATGGTAGGCAGAGGAAACCCAGTGCTAGGCATTCCGTTCCCCACTTTCTGCCGAATTCTGGGGCATTGCGTGTTGAGTGGCAGAACTCAACGCCGCGCCTCGACACCAGAGCGAAGAAATGGAAATATAAATTGAAATAAATATTTCATCTCCTCGAATGGGCTTCGAACCCACAACCAGTCGGTTTTATAGTCACACTTTGTGCCCCGGCACCACGACTGGCCTCATATACATATATAATAGATATATGTATTTTTAAAAATAGAACATACATATTGTAGCAAGTAAAATAAATGGACTTCTTGGATGCTGACACATTAATAACGATGGATTTAATTCTTACTCTTTTTATCTCGACACAAAATAAATGACCTTTCAACCTTTTTTACAGTAAGCTATTATGACTACAATCGATTTGCAAACATTTTTGAAATGTTATTCTATACTTAGGAAAGAAAAAATTTTAAAACTTTTCTAGAAAACGTATAAAAATTTTAATCCATTGAAGTCCTCATCACAGTGTCAACACACTCCTTTCACCGCTTTCCGTCAATTTTCGAGACATTGCGTGTTGAATGGAGTAACACAACACATGCCTTGGTGGCGACGAACTAGCCAAATGCCAGAAATGTTTAATAATTGATTCCCCAATTGGAATCAAACCCACAACCAACGTGTTTACAGACAGAAATTGTACCAAATATGTATACTGTAGTGTATTAATATTCAAAAGAGAATCAATAAACTAACGATAACGTAATCCGATATTATAAAAGGAGTAGCTTTCTAAACGTTGGGGGTTTTGTTCGGCGCCAAAATATAGTATTTCATCGGATAATAGCTGTTCGTAAATATCGTTTATGACATATATTATTTTTATAGGGAAAAGAAACGAATATGTATTGTATGTATTTTTGGACCAACCACTTTGAATATCATTGTTTTATTAGCCTTTTCTTTGTGATATTAATATTAGTATAAGTTCATTATTTTTTTTCAACAAATGCCAGTTTTATTTTTATATATAAACTAGCGGCCCGTCCGCGGGTTTGCCCGCATGAACTACGTTGTTATTAATTTCTGTCTCCATGAGTACCTACGTCCTATAAGTGACGTCAATGCAAAATTTGAGACTCCTAACATTTGTAGTAACAAAGTTTCATATAAACTTTCAACCCCAAAAACAACCCCTTAGAAGTCGAATATTACAAATTCCCGACTTAGCGAGCACCTACATCCTATAAGTAACTCCTATGCAAAATTTGAGATTCCTAGCACTTGTAGTTTCTGAGATTTCGTGATGAGTGAGTGACCTTTCGATTTTATATATATAGATAAAATAATAAAAGTACATAAATGTCTAATTATATATTATAGAAATTATTATACATAATTACAATTTTAAATAATTTACACTGTTCATATATTCTAAAACATTAATTACAGTGTTCTTATATAGAGTTTCAGCTGAATCTTTGCACTCGTCGTCACATGCATTTTTACTCGGCACAATGCTGTCATTCTCCAATCCGAAGAATAAGGAATAACCCATAAAAATTACACATAAACTGTAGGGAACAACTATTTTTATGTCGTACTTTAAATCATTTCTAGAATATATGTCACTAAGACCATTATCATGAAGAATACAGTGTAATTCATTTAAATAAATTTGAAGAAAATCTTGTAGATGTCGGCGTATGTTTACTAGTTCTACGTTTGTGAAAAGAAATTGTATTATATCTTGGGCTGGTGACATTATTCTTGACTTTTGAAAATCCAATACGCAAGCTTGCACTGGTGCCTCGTTCTGAAAAATAAAATAAAATTGTAGAGCTGATTTTTTTATATCACGCTGTATCCTGCGTATAGTAAGATAGACAGAAGAAATTTAGTGTCAAGACACTCACTTTCTGTAAAATTTTCGAGGCATTTTGTGAGTGGCGACACTGAATGTCACTCTTTATCTCGACACTAAAGTGGGAATTGAACCCACAATTGCCTTGTTTACATTCACAGGCCGTGTATAATACCTACTCATTATTATACTTTTTAGTACAGACCTCATATTTAAACAGTAAATTTTCTCTCCAAAAGTCTCCGTGACCGTAGATTAAATATCTAACATCGGAAGAAGCATGACGAATATGAGAAGCAAGTTCTTTTCCTAAACTCTTCATATAATCCTCGAAGATAGTACCGACAAACAAATTTAAATGTTTCTCGAGTGAAGTTTTTATATAACTGTAATACGCCTCAGGGTGTTTCTCCGAATAAGGTTTCATTTTCTCTTTATTTAAGTGATTTCCTTTCTCCTTGTAAATTATTGACAATGCATGGAATTTAGCCAAGGCCTTCAAAGACATTATTGTATGATCGACGTCTAAATATCTGGATTTTTCATACCTTTGATAACCTTTACTTCTCATATCACTTAAAACCAAGACCTGTCTCTCCTCCTCTAAGCTAGTGTAATAACACTCAGGGAAGAATTCATTCAAATTTAAATTAGTAATTTCCTTGTAACTCGGGATCAAAACATTATAAGTATAAATTTCAGCTTCATAATGTTGCTTCATAACAATTTTCAATTCTCCAACGCTCACATTGGGTGCAAATTTGACGAAAACAGGTATTTCTGTTTGCTTTGTATTAACATTTTCAACTAAAATAACTGGTACGAGGATGCCAAAATAATTTTCAATGCTGTCACTCAATTGTTCTCGCGTGAACGTCCATTGTTTTAAGTCCAAATATTCCGCCACAAAATTCATTATATCAGGTAAGCGATTCTCCATTTTTCAAGAGTTATGGTTATAATTTCTTCACATAAATATTATAATAATAATCTAAATTAACTATTATTGTGCATATAAGAAGCGGCGCTCAAGGCACTCTCTCCGGTCACTGTATGCTGTATTTAAAAGCAGTGGTATTTATATACCATTTGGTTTTGTTTTATCAGTTAACTCGTTACTTAACAACGTACACGAGTACCAAAGTACCAAATAAATTATGAATTAGACGAATATTAAATAAAACATATTGAAATAACGATAGTAATTTAATGATTACATTTCTTGAAGCGTGTTAGTAAATAAATATTTTTATTGTTTACTGTTCACTTCGCTCGTCAAGCCATGTTTTCGTTCAATGTACTTACTTATCAAAAAATAAATAAAATTATTTGAAGAACAACAATCTTATTTGATCTTGTTTCTCTTACAGAAGTCTCGATTCCAGACTGCTTTACAAAAATCACTGACCTATTCAAAATATTTTTATAAATATATATTTTTTTTTATTGACAATATTCATACTTAAGGCCTCGTACGCACGGGAGGTAAAAGAGCGTTGCGTTAAAAACTCACCGTAGTCGCTTTTATTTATTTTCTTTTTTTGGCCATTCTATAACATGTAATTTATATCATAATATAATTTTCATAAAACATAATATACAAAAAAACAAACGGAGTTAAGCTCGGTCAACTAGGTATTTATAAATAGTACAAATAAAAGTGAACAAAATAATTTAAGGCATTTATAATAATAATTATTATGAATAAAATGGTCATTTTGTTATAAGATATATTAGATTGGTAATTAACAAATTAATAATTAATTAAATAATAGGTCATAAATATAAGGTTGAAATAGAAATTAAAGAATTAAAATATAGGTATTGCTAGTAATTTAGTATTAACAATTTCCACGTCTCACTGTAGACATAAGCGGCAAAACAATGATTTAAAAACGCTTTTATAAACAAGCAAATTAAACGCTCACACCGGGTATCTTCGCAACGCTTTTTTAACTCCCGTGCGCAAGAGGAGTAAAGTTGAAGTTGTTTTTATTGTTTTAAAACTTAATTGTCACAATAAAAGCCTTACAATACATTTGGATTTTATTTATATTTATTATTTATTTTAAATATTACATATCTGCTGTGTATTTGTGATCCCCTGAAGTTAAGTCAACCTCAGCAGTTAAAGGTTAAGCATTCCCTCGAGCAGAGATCATATCCACAACTACGACGAGACGAACCTATAGTATAGTTAGATAATACTAGATAGACACTCTTTGTATCGAATTCATTACAATATACTCCGTCATAGTAAATTTAATTTCCATAATTTAAAATTGTAAAATGTAAAACCTTGAAATACTTGTCATGTTCCAATTAGTAACAAATAATTTTATTGTATAAAATACAATGATATTTAAGTATTCACAAACTCAATAAACAATAAGTAAGTACATTTAGGTACCTATTTGCATAAAAATAAAATTTTTAGTTATACTAATTTTGTCTCATTAATAATGTAAAACATGAAAACCACGTGTGCATATATTATTATTAAAAATAAATAAAAATATAAATAATTAGAACAAATCCTATCAAAATGTTTATTTATTATTTACATTGTGGTTACAAAACCACATCCGTATAGATAAGTAATGTAAATAAGAATTTACCAAAAAAGTAAACACGTTTTTAATGTAGGTTAATAGGCTCTCTATATTTTTGTCTATAACTATAGATTTTATTAACTGTAAATTGTATCTAGCCAGATAGAACTCAGTGTTAAGTCACTCCGTTTCCCACTCTCTCCCACATTTTTCAAGACGTTGTGATACAAGTTATCTTTTCTGTGCTCAAAGAATCAGCCGACCTGAGTATTGGATGAAAATTTCCAGTTAATATCGCAACGAGCTCTTGTGGAAAATTGAATTGAAAGACAGACTACAGTGTTATTACAGCAACAAAAGCTAGCAGGGAGGCAAAATCTAGAATAAAAAAAAATAGTGTAAGTAATTACAATTTGATTTCAATCCATACCTATATTATAAATTCGAAAGTAGCTCTGTCTGTCTGTCTGTCTTTTACGCAATCAGGGCCAAACCGCTAATTTAATTGTGATAAAATACTCATATAGAGATACTCGAGGGTCTCGGGATGAACATAGGATACTTTTTTTTCTCATATTTGTAATATTTTCGATATATACCAATATATTAAAATACTTATTAATTTGACATGCAATTTATTCCGCCATGTTAATAACAACCGTCGTTGCTAAGCACCGATTTGCAAAGTTTGTTGTTAGAAAACGTCACCCAAAATGAGCTTGCTTAACGCATCTCTCTATTGAAAACTGAAAATAATTTCATAAATATATTTAATAAATATTCGTATAGTTCAAGCGGACGTAGCCACGTTCGGGTCCACTAGCTAATTATAAAGGCAAACGTCTTTTCTAACTAGTCTATTTCAGTAATTATTTTTTTCTTGTAAAACATAAAAATAGAATAACAAGCAAAACTATATTTATTTAACTATTGTAATATTCCCCTTTTCACGAAATAAAATATTATCTTGAAATATACAAAATACATATTTATTTTTTATCTTTAAAAGAGATCTTTAATTGTCAGAGTTTTTCTTTGAATCTCTATTTAAAAGATCTCTCGCAGTTCTTGATAATACTTTTAAAATGAATGAAGCAAGAGCAAATTGCAAAAGTTGTGTACAATTAAAAACAACGTTCCTTGACAATCTTTCGCTATATTTTTTGAGCTAAAATTAGATTATTTTCTTAATATGGCAGAGTATACAATCACCAATAGTTAAAATTTGTAAGTCAGTAAATAAAAAATCCAAGCTAAATAAGTTAGTACAAATATTGAAATAATTTAAAAGTGGCTATAAGTAATCTTATATTAGAAGCGCAGCGTGTACACGCGACAATTATAGGTTCAATTCTCGCTCGAAGGAATGAATTCTCTATTTGGAAAAGGACAATACACAGCGTTGAGCACCGCCACTCTATACGCAATGTAGCGAAAATTAACTTGTGCGGGCGATATACATTGTTAATTAATTTTATTTTAAATAAATTTATATAGGTTAAATCAATTAACCCCACAAAAACATTATTGACCACAAACAATAAAAAATCGAGGGTTACATAATCTGTTAAACCACGTACATTAAATCGTATAGGAAACCACGTTATGGATTAAGCGTTATAAATTTAAATATACATATACGAAGGTAAAATTTACTGTTTTAGTGATTTTCCACTTTAGGTCGCGCTACAAGTAAATTTCATTTGGGTTTTCCCAAACGGAAAATAAAATGTGCAAATTGTAATGGGAAGCGACGACACGCAAGGGTGCAAATTGGAAGATTGTTTGCGTAAACTCGTTTTTTAAGACATAACGAATTTTTACTATATTTGATGGATGTCAAATTTATTATTAATAGTACTTACCCACAAAAAAAAATTACTGCTGAGTAATTCTGCCAAACTCTGGAATCATTGCGTATTGTATTGCGGAACTGAACACCGCGCCTTGCCTTGTTGTCATAGCATATAAATGAACAACATTAAAAAATTAATATAGTTAAGATGTTTCCATTATAAAAATTACATACATTAAATGATTTAAGTTTTAGTATAACGAGTATATTAAATAACTTCTTGTT
Source organism: Heliconius numata (assembly GCA_016802625.1). Taxonomy (NCBI): domain Eukaryota; kingdom Metazoa; phylum Arthropoda; class Insecta; order Lepidoptera; family Nymphalidae; genus Heliconius; species Heliconius numata. Next base: position 25,257 of record JAEBDU010013448.1, on the reverse strand, counting down.
AACAATATAACCGCTGAATAAAAGAAATAAAGCTATATATGGATCTATTTTTAGATAAAATTTTCGCTGTTAACCCAAATTTTGTTAACTTAATTTACAACTTGCCCTCGAGGGACCCTCTTAAATATAAAGTACATTTGCCTAATCCCATAAATATTTTTAATATAATTAAATAAACACTTCCGAAACAAACATTAAATATGTAGTTTTGTTATTTAAAAACAAATTAGATTTTTTTCTCTACTTTGTTGTTATTATTTAAATAATTCTAATGTAGGTCAGATTATAATGATTTAAAATTTATGAGTAATTAAGACTTAGTTAAAATACTCACAAATAAGTCATAATCTAAATTATAACCACACATTTTCAAAAGAAAACCAAATCAAAATCGGTTCATTCGTGTAAGAGCTACGATACTACGGGTATATGACAGACTTAGGACACACAGATTAAGAATGGCGAGTGGCGGAACTCAACGCCGCGCTTTGGCTGTACATCAGAGCGAAGAAATTAAAATATAAATTTTAATAAATATATTATTTGGGCTCAATATACAAATATAACATTAATCTCAAAGCCTCCTTAGTGATTCCTTTGTATAAGAGAATCCCATTAATTAAAGTTGTCTTTACAGAATGTATGTATTAATTTACTCATTGTATACGAATTGTGTTAAAGAATCACAGCTCCTCAAGAAGTTCTATCAGAAGTAAACTTTTATATGTAATCTTGATAATGGTCGGTTTAGTGATTGTCTTTGATCTCAGTGACGTCTCAGAAACATCCAAGTGACGATTAGTGGAAATATGTTAGTTTTTCAAGATTTTACGTACTTAATTTAGATTTCACGAAACATTGTGACTGAATTCAGTTAATTATTGAAATATTTAAAATCCTTTAAAATAAAAAAAAAATTAAAATCGGTCAAATGCGAGTCAGAGTGGTAACCGAACCTACAACCAGTAGTGTGACTGTAAAAGTCACACTTTGAGCCACTGCGCCACGACTAGCCTCAAAATTTAATAAAAATTCTGGAAAAATCATATTTACATTACAATTAAAATAGACAGACATAACATAAGGTCAAAAATAGTAACTATAAGGCAATGGATTTCAAATAATGCAATTTTCTCGTAGCAAATTCAATGCAATCGTATTACGTGATACTGCCGACAAATGTACGGCACTACTACGTGACGGCATCAGCGCTATATTAGATTTACGTGCCTTCACACATTTCAACTATCTTGGATGAAAAACTTTATTTGCATGAAACGTTTAAAATTTAATGGAAATTGTTTTTTTTTATAAATGCAAATAGGGTGTGTTTTTTTATGGAAAAAGGACAAGGCAAACGAGCGTTCGGGTCACCTGATGATGATCACCGCCGCCCACGACCCCGTGCAGCACCAGAGGAGCTACAGGTGCGTTGCCGGCCTTTGAGGTGGAGATAGACGCGCTTTTTGAAGGTACCCATATCGTACCGACCTGGAAACAATGCTGCGGGTAGGCTATTCCACAGTTCGGTGGCGCGTGGAAGGAAATTTCTACGAAACCGCACAGTAGTGGAGTGCCACGTATTACCTTACCTTAGTTTTACAGTATTTCATATTATGTTTAAATAATTAAAATATACGAGGCCGTCGTAGCGAAGATGCACAAAGATGTGACTGTAACGCAACAGTTCTTTGTCCTGGTACCAAAAAAAAGCCCGGCGTTGAGTTCCGCCACTCAACATCAAAAAGCAAAGCCTCGAAAAATTCGGCGGAAAGTGGGGAACGGAGTGTATTAACGCTAGGTTCCCTCTGCCTACCCTGTTATATACGGGTACTGTGTGAAGCTGATATGTATATATGTTAATGCAATTTTCATGTTTATTTTTATTTACTTAACTAATTATTTATTAAAAGTTAATTCGGTATAGTTATATATAGTTTAAACTATCACTGCTACTTCACATTTATATTTCCCAAGGTACCATTTGTAATATATATACTTCATCAGCTCGCTTTCCTTATTCCTTCCTCGAGAAAGTGGTCTCGTTAATTTTTAAATAAACTAATGAAACGGCCGGTGCACCCATGTTTCGCTCTACTAGCCTTTAGTTAGCGATTAAACCTAGGGCTAACGTAATGTACCTAGCTTTTTTTTAATAATATTATTTTAAAAAATGCTAGTAAAAAATTAAAAATGAAATTAAATTAAATATCAAGCTTAGATTAGTAAAAATATCAAGATTACATTTTTATGTTTTATAAGAAAAAAATATCTTAAATAACGTTTTCATGATTTTTCTAACATAAAAACAAGAATCTCTCTGCCCACCCAGTCAAGACATTTTGTTCTCCACTTACAGCCAGAATTACAAACATTGGCGTTCAAAACATAAATGGCGGAATTTAAGCACCACGCTTTATTTTGCCAGAGCGGAAAAATGAAAATAATTAATTTCCCAGAGCGCGAGTTCGACAAAATATTTTAAATTACTATACTTATTACTTCGTTGTTTTATGAAATATAAAATTTTAATCTAATTTATTAAACAATTCAAAATACACTAAAAGTTGTCGTTCCAAGAGTTTTCTAGTAAATGATTGGAAAATTGGATAGCCCTACGTAAAACTGAGCTCCTCAGCTTACCCTATTGGAGAATTTCGTGGCTTCTCCATTGCCTTCCTTCACACTTCATCTTAATTTTTCACCTGACATTTTTCAAAAAGCAATAGACTTGCTAGGTATCTAAAATAAGAATTACTTAGATGAATATCAATCCTTAGTAATTATCTATAATTTTGTTTTTCTATCTTTTCCAATTATAGCAACTTCTATAAACAATAACGTTAAAGAAGGCCAGTCGTGGTGGCACAAGTGTTTGACTCTAAACGCGATAGGTTGTAAGTTCGATCCCCTCTCGAGCAAATTAAATATTTATTTAAACTTATATTTAATTTTTTTCGCTTTTGTGCCTAGGCAAAGCGCGGCGTTAAGATCCGCCAATTCAATTCGGTGGAGGATGGGGAACGCAGTATCTTATCGCAAGGTTCTCATCCCTCTGCCTACCTTGCTGTGTGCGGGATACAGCGTGAAGCTGACGAGAAAATTATCTTTAAAAGTTGTAATAAGACTAATTTAATTGATTTATAATTGTCAAGTAAAAGAAATCAAAGCTATTTCTAATTCCTATGTAATAAAAGACATTGAGAAGTTTATTACGTCTTTATTTTGTAAAGTATGTAATTCAGTGAAAACTATTTGATTCGATTTAAAGCAAAGATTGCAATACAATTTATGAATGCAAGGAATAAAACTCCGTTTACGTCTCTTAACATAAATTGAATTTTCTTCAGAAAAGTTGTATTGACAACTTAGTCAGAGATACTAAAACAGAAAATGTATTGAATCAAAAAATCTATTAAGAAACAAATAAGTATGTAGGTGAATTGTAAATTGAAATATAATTAATTTAATTGAGAGAAACTAATATCTATATTAAATTTAGATTGTATAAGGCTAATGTGAAAATACTTAATTAAAAAGATTCAGCTTCACGCTGTATCCCACACACAGCAGGGTAGGCAGAGAGAAACTAGTGTTAGGACACTCCGCTCCTCTCTTTCTGTCGAATTCTGGTGGCACTGCGCGTTCGATGGCAGATTAATTAAAAAGATTAATATTTTTTTTCTTTAGTAATTACTTAAAATATAAATTAACCAAACAAAACCTAAAAGATAATTAATAATTAAATTGTAAGTAGTTGTTATAAATTATGATTACGTTAATTATTTATTGTTTATATCCTCACAGTGGTAAAGAAACAACACTGTAGACATTAAGTTACTTTTACAGATTAATTTTATATTAATAGCAACATATAAAAATATATATATGGAAGCCTGACATATGTAAGTAAGTATATCTAACATATACATATATTCGCATACTATATAAAACAAACTAAGCTTACCTTCATCGTCAAATCCTAGTTAAGAGGTAGTTCCGCGGCAAAGCGAAGCGAATCACAGGAGATTCGATTTGCTGGCAATTCTCAATAAATAACCGCTTAATGTGATGCAAAATTGCGGCTCGCAGCTCAAATAAGGCTACATTCGAGTGGATAAATGAATGGATTATTTATTGGGACCCAATGAAAAGGAACCTACTTATTTGTTGTTGCTATTTATATTGTTGTTTATTCCCTTTGGAAAGTGCTAAAAATAGTCGTTTTTTGGTCCCAATGACTGACTGTCTGAAATGTTAATATTGACAGTGCAGTTCAAGTTTTGACAATGAAATGTACCTACCTAATGTTTTATATGTAGACTTATTTTTAAAACTTAAGTACGGTTTTATATATTTGTTTAAATTGTAAAACAATTATAAACTCAATTAGAAATAAAAATAAAATAAAATGTATTGTAAATAAAAGCCACGACTGGCAGACAATTGGAAACTGATAAAAGTTTCAACAATCACAGATTAAGAAGACTTTTGTTTTCTTTCTATTGTAATACGATATCTAGTGTCTGTGACTATAAATAAAATAAAACGACGAGGCGGTCAAGGCGCAGGGGCACAAGCGAGCATCTGTTCTGGGTTCGATTCCCACTCGGGGATGAAATATTTCATATTTTCGTTTCTTCGCTCTTGTAACGACGTACAGCGCGCGTCGACGCTAGAGCAAGAAATTAATATAATACATATTTCGTTTTCTCGAGTGGGAATCGAACCCACATCTGCATAAAAAATGTCGTTTCAAAAAGCAAAGAGAACGATAAATTTGATGAGTGAATTAAACCCTCTGTCCATTTAAATCTGGGCCATTCTTAGCGGGTGACAAAAGGAAAGTTTGTTTTAAGCCTTCGTTCGGAAATTGTCTGTGTAAATTACTTAACAAAGTGGTCCTACAACACTGTATAAAATTATAATATTAACTTTTCAAAGTTAATCGTACTTAATAAATAAAAATTGAATTTATTATTTTTCATCTTTTGTATCTTAATATAATGTAAAACAATGAATATGAATTATACTTTAGTTTATTTAAACACTAGTGGCCCTCCCGCGGCTTTGCCCGCTTGTGCTGATCAACTTTTAATAAGACGCTATATTATTAACTTTTAGAGATTAGATGAGCTACCAGGGTTCCACGTCAGGTACTCCAGACTTTCATTTTTGTTATGTAGGTGGAAAATGTTCGTCGTGTTGTTCAATTTTTCCCAGGGCAGTATATTTATATCTCCTATAGTTAGATTGTCAAAATAATATATAGCCTAGATGTTGCCTAGACATAATAGCTATACAACCAAAAAAGTTTCATTCAAATCCGTCCAGTAGTTCCGGAGATTAGCGTGTACAAACAGACAAATAAACACACAGACAATTTTTTTATGGATTTGGGCTCTATTACTGTTCCAAAACCCCCCTCAATTATTATTTTGTAAATATATTCAATGTACAGGCGCGCCATTTTTATTTTCTTATAATATATATAGATAAGAATGTAGTTCTCAAAAAGTTAATAACAACAAAAAAAACATGAAAAAAATCCTTCCCGTCCCACACGATTGATATCAACGAGTAATTTTATTATAAGGGGAAAAGTATTTAGAAAATGTGTTCCGGCTAATACATTCTATTTTCTTTTATTTTATTTATAGCAGGAAATATTTGTTGATCGGGTTAGAGCAAAAGGCAAGCACTTCTCACTTAGTAAATATTGGCTCTTAGTGGGTGGCAGGATGCGGATACTATTTATATTATTTATGTTGTAGTAAATAAATATGGAGCTGTTTTGGCGAAAGGATTTCTAAAAATAACCTTATTATAATTAAAGCTTGATATTCTATATGTTTTTGATAGAGGGCAGTCGTGGTGTAGGGGCGGTAAGTTGTGGGTTCAATTCTCAATCGATTAAAATAAACATTTAATATTTTCATTTCCCCTTAAAAGTATAGTTGTAACTTGATACATTACATAAATTATTTGTTTAGTATTTCAATAGGTTATTCAAAGTAACTTATTTTAAATAAGTATCAACTTAGCTAAAAACATTTTTTTCAGACATTTTTTGTAGATCATTAAATTTCGGATAATAATATATATTCGTTTTTTTATACTGATACTATAAAGTTTATTCGCAACAAAATTTCAAATGAATATTTTTTTTGGTTTCCAGAATCAGTAAAGTAGTTCAATTGAAAGAAAACTGAAATAGGCAATATCTATTCCAATTAGAATTAAATAAATAAAAGCAGTTTCACACTGTATCCCGCACACAGCAGGGTAGGCAGAGGGAACCTAGTGTTAAGACACTCCGTTCCCCATTTTCTGCCGAATTCTTAAGGAATTGCGTGTTGAGTGGCAGAACTCAACGCCGCGCTTTGTCACGACACGAGAGCGAAGAAATGGAAATATAACCGTAAATATTTCACGTCCTCGAGTGGGGATCGAACCCACAACTGTCGCGTTACAGTCACACCCTTGTGCCGCTGCGCCACCAATTCCATTAGAATTAGCTTTATAGAAGTCGGTCAGTCAGCATTCAACCTTTATATACGTTGCTACGTTCTGTAAAATATCCAAATAGTTACATAAATATATCTCAGCAACTAACTATACCTGATTTTGGAGACATCAGCCGATATAACGTTAAAAAGGGGTGTTAGTTAGTATTCCACGTGCGGTTACACCCCTCTATCTTTTTGACCTTCAAGGTTTTACGCCGACGTGACTCGATTTAAGTTTGTTAAATATCTAAAGGTGTTTTAGTATCCAAATATTGAATATAAATTATGTTTTATTACAGTTTAAAGTATAAATAATTTATTATCCATATTAGATTGGATGTCAATGTTTTAAAGACGAAAAATTACCTATATTTTAATTACCTATATCATTAACTTCCTTATTACATTAATTTCTCCACTCAGACCAGTAAAGTACGTTGATATACAATGTTTTGGACTCGGGCGCTTGGCAATAACACTTTTTTTGATATTAGATCCTCTGCCTGCATAATATGTATGAAGCTGAAAAAAAATACCTCAAAAAATTGTTTTTAAACGGTAATGTAATATTTTACACAAGCTACATTAGTAGTTTATTGGACACGTTAGTTTGGTAGCTTTCAGTAATTAGACTTACTTATTGAACCAATTGGTCGGTCGAAGCTCGCAGATGTTCTCTTCGTAAGAGAAATCGACGCCAATCGAAGTTGTTGGGAAATTAATGCGCCTTCGTAATTTGTTTCTTGGCGGAACGTTTTAAGTGCGGTTAACTATTAGAACATTACTAATTTCTTTTAACTTTGGTTTATTATTTTCACAATTAAAAAGTAATAATAAAATTCTCACAAATAAACTGTTATCGATACATAGAAGAAGTCATTTTAATGTGATAAAAAGATTTCAGTTCCAGGGCGTATATTAATTTGAGTTTCTGTGATATGAACCTTGCTCAGTCAAGACCAGGCCACAGAACACTATATAGGAAGTTAATACATATAAAGATATAAATTCTTTTAAATAGATATATATATATATATATATATTGTTTTATCTCGAGGAATTAGGAAAAGAAAAAAAATACATCCATTAGCTAGAGCTATAAGTTTTTAGCTAAAAAACAGGAATAGAAATTTAAAATTAAATTCTATATATTTTAAAATACATATTTTAAAATATTAAAAAATAAAAATATATTCAAAATCTTATTTATAAATCAAAATCCATATTATGCTTGAATTGGTTAATTTAAAATTTCTTATCTGTTTGTACTTAGTAAAAAAAAACGGTACTAAATAATTTATTAAAATCAACTCAATAAATCAAATTTTCTCAAATCATCAATAATTGATTTCATAATTTGTGTATATAAGTTTTCGGCATTCTTCATTTCTTCTTCAGTTTTAATAATTTTTCTACTTCGAACATGACCTTCTTGCTGTAGGCCACATGATAACCAAATTGCAGTATTAGCTACTATTAAGCAAGCCGGAGCAACAATTTTTAAATCATATTTAAACATATCTATTGTATATATTTTTTTGAGCTCTAAACTAAACATTGACAAACTTTGTTCTAATGTTCTATAGTAGATATCCAATAATTCATTGAAATTATCCTTTCTTAGGGCTGTTGTGGTACTACTTACTAATAAATATAGAATGTCAAATGCGGGGCTGCAAATTCTAGTTGTTTGGTAATCTATAATACAAGCGGACCTTGGTAGTGCATCCTGAAACAATATTTTATTTGAAAATTTATTCATAATTTTCAAATATATAATAATAAGCAAATATTATATATATAAAATACCTGATACTGAAACATAATGTTTTCCTTCCAAATATCACCGTGACAAAGACAAACAGTTTTTACAGAAAATGCTGTTGACTCGATTAGATTTATACAATTGCGTTCCAATTCTTCTAACAATGGCACATAACAAGTACTCCTAAATTTATTCAGAGCTTTTTTAAGTCTGTCTATGAGTATTTCCAAGTACCGTTTGTTACTTCCTTCTGTTAATGGAACACAAATACTTTTAGCTTCCTCAAAGAACTCTAAATTTTTTTCTTTGAGAACAAATGACAGGCTGTGTAATTTTGCAAGTGATTTTATTGCTATAACAGTGTGATTCAAATCTAAAAACATGTTATTTACAAATGGTTCATAACCTTTAGAACACATGTTTTCCATACATATAACTTCATTGCAATATTTTTTGCAAACATAATAACATTCAGGTATAATGTATTGACTTGGTAATGGAAGAGAATTTTGTAAATCTCGATATTTTGGCAGTAGTTCTGAATAAACAAATATTTCTCTCGCAAACATTACAGTGATTGCACCACTTACTCTAAATCTGTCATCGGTCGGGGCTAATTTAAGTACAATAGAAAAGTTTATATCATTTTCACCAATTTTGCCAATTAAATTTATTGGTATGAGTACTCCGAAATAGTTTTGAGCTGCATTTTCAAAAGTTTGTTCAATAAAACTCCAGTCTTTTAAGTGCAATTCAGATGCTACATTGGTCATCACAGTTTGCAAATATTTTACTGAAATAGCATTCATATTTTCTACTCGCAATCGCATAACAAAATACCAAACTGACCAAAAAATTAACTGATTATTTTGACATTTACTTATCTTTGAAGTTTAAAGTTATCGTTTGTCACTTATCGCGTTAAAATGTAAATAGATATTAGATATTGAAGTTTTGTTTTTAGTTTTACTTGGTATTTCATATTTATGGTGTGTAGGCGGGCCAATTAGCATAATTATATTTTTTTTAAAAGAAATGCAATGAACAATGATGACGAAAAGCAAACCGTGGTTCGCCAATTTTAACAATGTTTTGCCTTGTTAGTATTAAAGTACAATTATATTTTTTACTGAAAAAAACAGGATTTCAAGCGGATCTCATGATCAGAACCTAACCAAAAATTCACCAAACTTTCCTTGAATGTCCACTAAAGAATTATTGGAATCGAAATCATTTATAGCACACATACCTAATACAAATTTATAATTTATTAGATTTTCTCATAGATACCATTGCCATAAATGGACCAAATTAAAATGGAACCACACAAAAAGCACTAGCTTTCAAATAAAAAAAGGAATCATCAAAATGGTGCAAACCATCTAGTCAAAAGTTCTGAGGTAACAAACATTAACATCGGTTGAAAAGGATGATAATGCAAATATAATTAAGAAAAATAAAGGAAATTGTAATAAGGAGATTTATGTTTAGGGAAAATGTACCAAAGATAAATGTATTAAAAAAACATCAAAGATTAAAAGATTAACAATAAGGAAACTACATCCATAAAGACCAAGGTCAGAAAGGTAATAAAATATTTATTTAAAATGATGATGAAGATTCGTCTAATGATCAAATAGACGAAAAGGCTATGTGCGAGGACGAGTTAGAATATTCTGAAGAGGAATTCTTTATTCACTTATGTGCCATTTATTTAAACACTGGAAAAAGTAGAGAGATGTGGTACCGATGCAGAAGTTGTAGAAATTGGGTCCATAAATAATGTTCTGGCGGTGATAGTCGAGATTCTTACATTTATGCTTTTTGTTTAATAAAAATATGAATCTTTTGTTTTCAATTTATTATATAAGTTTTTTTATTGTGTGTAACTTAGATCTCATTTCAAGTACGATTTGTAATTTTTTTGTTTAAGAATTATAATGGCTTCAATTTCCCATATGAATGTTAAAATTGTAATTGTACCTTAATACATGTCTGTGATTGATTATAACCATGAATCTAATTTTGTTAAATAATAAATAGTTCCTAATAAAAAATTACAAGAGTTTTGACAAATTGTGATTTTTATTAACATTTTCTCTTAGTAGGCTCTCATTTCCCTGTTCTCCCCTATATTCGCATGTATAATATTAGCTCATTGAGCTCATGCTCGTTTATTCTTATGTATGCTTGGAAAGATAAAGATAAAGTTAATTTGTTATTTATAAATACTTCAGATTACGATTGATCGATGTCTATATGATCAGGGTATTTCCTAATTATTTAATTAAAAAGATAAGTATGTGATCTATGCACTTCCTACAGGTAAAAACAACAAGAAAAAATACCGGCTAAGTGCTCGTCCGACTTGCGCACCGAGACTTCCGTGCAAATTTCTAGGATTGGGAAAAGGAAGTAAACTTGAGTACGCGGGCAATATGTATTAATTTCGTATGCAAATATAAATTTATAATGATGATGTTTTTCTACGAAATAAGTACCTATATTTTTTACTTTTCGCAATTTTTCCTTCATCTATGGACTCTATGCTTTAAGACGCTGTTTTGTACTAAATTTAAAGATTAATTGATTAAATGATTAAAGATTAAAGATTAAATGATTAATTGATTGAATTAGATTAAATGATTAATAAAGATCACGAAAAGTACCTGAACATTTTGAATTTTTGGGAAATTCTCTTGGGACTTTCGAAAATTTGCTGAAAGTTGTGGCATAAACGGCTGTATCTTTTGATTGCATTGGCTTAGAAGTTTGATTTTTTCACAGCTCCAAATTATGGCTTGACAGATGGACGGACGAACAAAAGACGAAGTGGTCCTATAAAAGTTCCGTTTCTTCCTTTCGAGGAACGGAACCCTAGAAATCAATTATAATCATAGATCCTGATATATTTAGTTTTGGTTTTTAAAAACGTAGAAGTACATTTTGAATATTTGAAGTCGAGCAACTTACTCAGGATAGCTCTATTACAATCAGTTAATTAAAAATAAAATAAACCAAATTACAATTCTCGTCATTACAAATATAAATACAAATTCACACCAGATTGTATCGAGCGGCTATATTAACAATTAACTTGTAATAAATTAAATATCTATGTAAATTCTCTATAAACTCTCTATTTAAAATGTCGTCCTCATTATTCTTTTTTTTATTTTGACATCTTAAGATGACAATTCGATTTTTGAATTATTTATTTATTTTTTTATTGTAGATAGGCAAGCATTTGTCCGCTATCTCACCTGGTGGTAAGTGACGATGCGAACGATGGTAGAGCATGCTTGCCTAGGTAGTGCCTATTCACTCGTTCTTTGAAGAGGGCCAGGTTATACTTGTCGGGGAACAGTTCAGCAGGCAGGGAGTTCCACTCCTTAGCCGTTTGCATTAAGAAAGTGGAGGCGAAGCGCTGCGTACGTAAAGGTGGTATATCGATGACATATGGGTGATATCCTACGTCAAGTATCTGCAGATGGAAAGGAGAAGAGGGTACTAAGTCGTGCAGCGCTGCTGCACATTCCCCGAAATGTATCCTGTAGAATATCGTCAGGCAGGCTACTTTTCGACGATGTTCAAGGCTTTGCGGCTTTGCCTCAACAAACGCTATTTTCGAAAACCGAAAAATAAAAACTGCAACCATATCATATAAATAGATAATTGTTTCAATGATTTGGGTAATTTAAGAAGCTCATTATCCAGGGATTAACTACATATTTTGATAAACTGAAGTGTTATTTTCTATTATCAATATAATTTTCTTAATTACGATAATAGCAATGTATAAATACTTGTATGCTCAGTATGTAGCATTATTATTTCAAAAATAACAATATGCGTGCGATCCTGGTGCTGGCTCTTGGGGTGGCGGTTGCAGTTGGTAAGTGGACGTTGATTATAATATGAGAAATATAATAGTGTAATAATATTGTAATGTAGTGTTGTTTTTCCTTTTTATTTAATTAATTGTAATTATATAGTAAACCTTAGCTTTTAAAATTCGAATTATTTTTTCTTAATTATTCGAATTATTAAAATCATTATTTATATTTGAAATATCGGTCAATTAATTCTATTTCTTCATTATATTTAACTTTAAATATAAACACTTCTATGTAATTTTAGCTGCACCGTCAAACCCCCAAAGAATTGTAGGGGGTTCTGTAACTACAATTACCCAATATCCATTCGCTGTGGTAATGATGTTTTCGTCATCTGGATCTGGAAACTTCGTGCAATCTTGTGGAGGTGCTATCCTAAACAACAGAAGTGTTCTCACTGCTGCTCACTGCTTGTAGTTAGTATTCTTGTTAACGTTTGATTGAGACTAGTATTATTTATAAGTAGAACTCACGTTATAAATTTAACTTTCATATTTGCGCGTAAGCAAGTAATCATACTCTTCTTCTTCTTTGTCGTGGTCGTCCTTTTTAAAGATTGGTGGTACGCCACACAGTCTATACTATACTCTATCCCATACTCTATAGGTATATATTTATTAGATTCACACTGTATCCCGCATACAGCAGGATAAGCAGAGAGAGTGTTAAGACATTTCCTACCTTACTTTCCACCCAGTTTTTGAGACATTGTATGTGAGTGGCGGAACCCAATGCTACACTTTGCCTTCTCACCAAAGAGAAGCATTAAAGATAATTAATTGCCTTAGTGGGAATCAAGCCCGCAACAGTTAGGCACTATACCGTAACTTCATTTAAGGATTTCTTACTCTATTAAATATTTCTTTGGTATCTCATCACTTTATATTTGTAATCTTAATCCATGTTGACTACTTTTGCAATTTAGTTTGTAATAACTGCAATATTTTATAGATGTCTTTCATTGTGATGCAATGGTTTTTTATATGCAATAAACCTAATAATACTTACTTTATTATAGTTCTAGGCAAGGAAATGCATGGGTACAGGATCGACCTGTCCAATGGCGTGGTCGAGTTGGCTCCACAAATGCACACAGTGGTGGAGTTGTGCACGTATTTGGCGTTCTCATCAGACACCCTCAATACAATCATGCCCGCCAGGACTTTGACCATGACATTGCAATTGCTCGTGTGACTTCTGCATTTTCTATGAACAATAATGTCCGTGCTGGTAACATTCCTGGACCTAACTACACTCTTCTGGATAACCAAGTTGTATGGGCTATCGGATGGGGACAGCAGAGAGCTGGTGTAAGTATTTGAATAAAACAATGTGTATATCTCATCATGATGACATCAAAAACATAAAATGAAATGAGTGCCAAGTTAAATGTTAAGTACAGGCTCGTAATTACATTCGACAATTCAGGCTTTATTATATTTGTATCTGGTGGATGCATTTTGATTTCTCCAAAAAAATACAAATTCCTAAATATGTGCTGAACCACTAAAAATAGCTAAACATACATGAGCGTAAAATGGATAGGTACTACGGTCCTCTACTCATAGACCACCGTCGATTCGTCGATCAAGTTATCCTGTATAATATAAATATAAGTCCATTTTTATAAAATAAAAATTAAACTTATATTATTAACTACTATTGATAACATATGTATTGCTATTCTGTAAATTTCTATTCAAATTCCAGCTTTTCCAACCGACATCTGAGCAACTTCGTCACGTGCAAATATGGACCGTGAATCAGGCTATATGTAGGAACCGTTATGCCCGAATCCGCGCCATTACTGACAACATGTTGTGCTCTGGCTGGCTCGACGTCGGCGGCCGCGACCAGTGCCAGGGAGACTCTGGTGGACCTCTTCTCCACAACAACGTTATCGTCGGTGTATGCTCATGGGGTCAAGGTTGCGCTGAGAGAGATTTCCCAGGAGTTAACGCTCGTGTATCCCGCTATTTCAACTGGATCCAAAGCAATGTATAAATTTTACAATTAAAGTAACGTTTATACCACTTTATAATTTTTATTTTAAATAACCCAGATTTAAACTTCCTTCAAAAATAATATTTTTACTAAACGTCTTAACGGTATCTTTGTCATAAAAGGTATAGGCCGTGAGGCGTGAACAGTGCTGAGGTTCTTTACATGAGCATTGTTCCAGGCAATATTATATTAATAGAAACTTTTACTTTTTTCTGCAATTTTACTTTTTTCTTTACGTTGCTCTTTCATATGAAGCGTTAGGAACTAACATTTTTTCTTAGTTGCATAATCTCCAACAAACATCGCCACGATTCAATCTTCAAAGTAAAGTAATTGAAGCCAATTTTCCTTCATAAATCTTAAAGGGCCGTCAGAAGGCAATTGAAGACCTAACAAGCTCGCTCCTGAGTGTAAGCTGCAAAGTAAGCTCGGATTACACGCAGGGCTAACGTTATTTATAGCGGTTGCTTTTAAGATAGATCCTGAGATTTTTTACACTTGACGTACTTAGTTTTTGCCGCTTTAAATATATTATTAATGCTATAGACAGTATTGCAGTAAAGTATTTGTCGTAGCCTACAGCGTTAAAGTTTACTAGAATACATACACTCGTTACCAACCTATCTTATAAAATTATTTTTATGTGGGATAGTCCATTCATCGAAGAAATATATATTACGTCATTCATTTTGGTATAGCTACTGTACCTGGGGCCAGAGTTACCTCAAGCTCTTACAATTTAGCATGTGGCAGCTCTTAGTCCCATTTGAACACGCGGGCGAAGCTGCAGGTCTAATATTACCAAACTAGCTTCACGCTATATCCCTAGCTGGGTAGTCAGAGAGGACGGAGTGCCAATCGCAAGAGTTAATATACCGCAAGAGATACTTTTACAATATTCAAATCATCACTACTGTTGAGTCTGCATTTTATTGCAAACTCACTCGCGGCTTAAACAACACAATTACACAATTAATTATTGTTAATCTTAGTTATCAGTACGTATCTACTAAATATACTTAGTTATCATTATCCTACATTATCATTTTAAAAATAATATATAGATATTGGCAATGTATAGACATTGAAAACAGAAAATGTTTCCTCCAATTAATTAAAACAGTTATTTTGCACATACATACATTTTGTTGGTATTTTATATATTGATATATCTTTTTTATTTATGTAGTAGATGTATGCATGTAAATGCTAATCGTATCAACAAAATTAGCTTTAACTTAGTCATTTAGCTTTCTTTTCATCCCATCAAATACAGTATAGTAGAGTAAAGAAACTTAAAGTTTTTTTAAATATATAAAAAACTGTTTATATTAATTTCTTTATCGTTCAATTTGATGCCGTTATATTTGGTCACATATATACGTACCGATATCCATAATTACACAAATTCTCTCTGCCCTCCACTCTCTTTGAAATACAATAAAAATTGTAACCGATTATAAGCCAAAATTTAATTAGACCTAGGTATATGGATACACCCTGGAATTAATTGAACAGCTGGTACATAAAGTGTGTTTAAAGATTCCTCTACGGCAATTCAAAGTGCAGGAACTGAATCGAATAGTTTTCTACATTACTGGATCTCAAAGCTCGAAACACTCGAATCTAATTGGACGCAGTCGAATGCACTCCGAATACGATTATGTAAATACATTGAAAGTACGCTTAAGCTTATTGTATGTTTATGAGAGAAGATAAAAGACTGTAGCCCCAGCTGTATCTCGCTCACAGCAGGGTATGCAGAGAAACTAGTGTTAAGAGTGTCGTTGAGTGGCGGAACCCAACGCCGCGCTTTCCCTCGACACCAGGGCGAAGAAAATGGACTTATAAAATACTTCATTTCCTTATGTGGAAATCAGATCTACAACGAATGAGCATTTATGCATCGATTTTGCTGTATTTTTTTTTCTAAAATTTGCCACATAATCAAATCCCATAGAAAACTTCCGGTGGACATACAGTTACGAAAATTGAGACGAAGTGCTATAAAGAAGTGCCCCTTTTTCCTATAAAAAGAATGTTTATTGTATATATTTTATGCCTTTATAAGTAAAATAATGTCTTTATAAGTCCCTAATCGTCTGTTATCTATTTTATTATTGTTTTTGATTAAAAATAAATTAAACACATTAATATATTTTTATATCGTTGATTTCCCAACGGACTGAGCACTTTAGAAGCTTTCGCATTCATCATATCTTCAATTTTATTTTATTTTTTTTATAATTTATCCTTTCTGTATTTTTATTATTATTTTTATATTTCTCATGGAATTATCTTAAGTCTACATTAATCTATATATATAAAAGGACTTGTCCCCACTGACTGAGGTAAGACGCACGCACAGCCGTAACCGCTGTGCGTAGAAACGTGAAATTTGGACAGATGTTTACTTTCGTAATCTGGACATCCACTAAGAAGGGATTTTGAAAAATTTTAACCCTAATGGGGTGAGATAGGGATTAAAAGTTTCTATGGAATTTTTTTTAAATCGGCACCGATTTTTATAAAATTTGAAACTTAGACCCTTAAAAATATTTCATTGAACACATGTTTCGTGGTTTATTAGAATTCACCCCTAAATATACAAGCGAAGCTGCGCGCGTCCGCTAGTATTATATAAAAAAATGTCACAATTATTGTATCATGTTGTCAGAGACAATCGACGTCATAAAAAGATTGTATAGTTATTTTCATCAAAGATAAGAAATATTTTACGCTTAAACTGCTAATTACGTGAGGAAATGATAAAAACTGTATGTAAGTAGTTTTTAACATTTTTAAAGTGTTCTTCCACACTTATGCTTTCTAAATAAGAATTTTAACTTTATAAAGAATAATATGAGGCCGTTGGTGGGTAGAGGCACAAGTTTATCACTATAAACACAACGGTTGTGGGTTCGATTCATACTGGGGGAACTGGAATATTTAATTTTTTTTTTTCGTCGCTCTGCAATGCTTCGAGAATTCAGCGGTAAGTGTCTTAGTAACTTCTCTCAATAAACGAATAAGAAAAATAATAATGAAATCAAACTAAAAGAGTATATAAGCCCATATCAGGTGAAAACATGGCTTAGGTATAAAGTATATAGAATGTTCATTCGAGGTATATTCAACAGTTATCAAAAGGAAGGGCCAAAGGTTAGGATAAAATCAAAGAGTTTCCGAGGCATTGGCTACACGAAGAGTAAAGATCCGGTCAATGACCCATCGATTACTGGAAATCGACTACACGGAAGGTCCGTGTTGAAAATCCAAAATAGCCTAATAAAATTGCTTTTACTACAGTTTTCCATTTTATAATATATAATTTATATAACGAACGACGACTGGCACCGAGGACTGCAAACATATTTGAATTCAATAAATATTTTACATTTTTACATTAATAGGAAATTTCGTCAACGTCGGAAGCGTAATCCAAAGATTATTTTCTTTCCTTTAAAGAATTATATAAAATTTTCATACACAATAAAATTAAAAATGTTTTTATAACCTTATTTTACAGAACAAATATGCCCGTGGTATACAAAGTCCAATTTATTTCAGGAGGATAAAAATATCAGTTATATTTAAGCTCCTAAGTAAACGAATATAAACGAAGGATTAGTCGTATACAAAAAACTTAAATATTATGTTACGTTTGTGGAATTTTCCAAGATTGCCTGAACGCTACTTCCGGCCTCGGGCGCTTGTGTTTTGTCAATCAAAATATTTTTACGTTTTTTTACTTAGCTAACTAATAAGTAAAGATTTATAAAGTAAAACCTGTAGAGTTTATCATCTCCGTACATTTTTTGTAGGTAAGACAATAAATATATACAACAGTAATAAATACTTCGCAATCACTGAATATTTTTTTTAAGGAACATCCAAGTTCATTCAAAAAATGCAAGAGAGTAAGTTAGTTAAATTACTTAATATATATATATGATGTTAGAAATCGGAACTGGTTAACGTTTTTAAAATAACACGATAAAAACACTTACCGTCTATATGTTTCCAACGTACTCTGACAGAGGTTCCACGTAATTACAATAAGTGACATGTATCACTCAATAACAACACTACACACTAGATACCTTCCAATCAGGGCTTCCGGAAGCCCGGCTTGTAGGAAGCAACTGTTCCCGTTTGACACAATTCCACTGATTTTATTGTCTTTTTCACCTACCCACTTTTACACGAATATGCTAACAATAATTATATTATTTACAAATATCTCTATACCCACTACGAAGAACTAAAGAATAAATCTCTTGGCGCTTACACTAGTATGCAAACGTTAGTTATATGTAAATAAATTTACTTAGAATAACTTGAAATGCTGATATTTCAATATTTCAAGGAAATAGAATATTATATAAGTTTAAACCGTCTGTTAGTCAGCAATTGAAACCTAACAAGCGAGCATTTGGGACTAAACTACAAAGTAGGGACATAAACTTTACGTTTCCTTTAGGGTTGCCAGTAGCTACCAATAAATTAATATTTAACCAGAC
The DNA here is from genome assembly GCA_016802625.1 of Heliconius numata. Taxonomy (NCBI): domain Eukaryota; kingdom Metazoa; phylum Arthropoda; class Insecta; order Lepidoptera; family Nymphalidae; genus Heliconius; species Heliconius numata. The sequence continues at coordinate 6,560 of JAEBDU010013448.1, read as the reverse complement.
TGGTTCCTAATTTATCATCTGCGACTTAAAAATATACTTATACTTATAATAAATAATAGTAAAATCTGTTTTTATATCAATAAAATTTATAAATGCGAATTTACTACTATGGCCAAAAATATAAAAGATTTTTTTTTTTAAAAACCAACCAACCAACTTTTATTGAAAAGGTGGGTTATATGAAACTGAAAATAGTAATGCAAATAATTTAAAAACTTGTAGCGTATATAAAAACAGAATTGGCACTAAATATTTTCCTTGCGCGACACAACTATTATGTTTAGTTTTCTTTAATCTTCTTATTTCTATTTTTTAACATTGTAAAGTGTTATTCCACACTTATTTACACATATTTAATAGTAATAATATTTCTCATTATGATACAGTAATAAATATTACTCATTTATATTACCTTGCAACATTATTGAAAGGCTTTCCGGTCATTTTTTTATTTAAAGGGGTCACCAAGACAAACGAGCCTAAAAATGATCTATCCACTTTTTTAGTTGAGAAGTTCCTTTGGCCACCTTCCGGTTCTATTTTTAGTCTCTAGTTTTTTTCTATACTACATAATTTGATATTCATATTACATGGGTTTTATCCTTCAATTTACAATCGGCCATTTTGTTGCGGCTGCCATTTTAAATTAAGAGTTAAGGTCATCATCTAAATTTCAACTGAATCGGACATTGGGAAATTGAGCTTGTAAAATTTCACACATACTAACTAAAACGTCAAATTAAATAAAAGTAACAAAATACAGTTCGCGAGGGTTAAGCTGAGTTTTGTATTTGTGTGTGTGCTCATATATAGTGTATGAAATTAACTACAATTATAAGTTTATATTTTGTAACTTTTCGGACTTTTTCCTTAATTTGTAGGTTTTGGTTATGAGGCGTATTTCATACTAGACACATATCTAAATGTTCGTATCTTTTATTACGTTGACTTAGAAGCTTAATTTATTAAAATTAATGAATTATATTAATTTTAATAATTAATTTATTAAGTACGGCTTAATACTTCCATAGGATCACAATCTGAATGGTCTTGAGAGATGTACAACAAAGCGATCCTATAATGGTTCCGATATTTTTTCTTTAAATAAAATAAGTTAATAATAAAAAAAACAAATTAAATTGTGCTAATTAATATGAACCAGGCTAGTAGCCCTCGTTAACAGTTAACCGACAGCTAGTGGAGCGGAGATGGGCTTCGGGATTCATTTAATTACTTTAAAATTAATGAGACGAACGTTTAGGTCGATACTAAATTGACCTGTAAAAGAAAAAATACGCTAATATGTTATTTTAAAACAAAAAAGCGAAGAAAAATGAACGGCTTTAAGTTCAAGGAAGGAAATATTTTTTATATTTTATAAGAGAAGTTAATAGCAAAGAAAGTAAGATATTATACGTAAGGAAAATATCCTTAGCGTTCAATTAAAATTATATAACTTCAAAACATTTAAAAAAAACTATATATTCTTAGGTACTCAATTCGATTTTAAAAGTTAAATTATAAATTGTTGCTAAGTAACAAGTACTAATACAAGCACTTGTCTCTCTGGTGACATTCAAACAATGATCTAAGGTATTCATTTTTTTTAATTAGAATTTAAATACCAATAAAATTTACTACTGTAAATACCCGAGTCAATATTAACCAAAACTTATACTAAAAACTAAAACATAATTCAATAATTAAGTACATAAGTATTTTCTAACAATATCTAATTCCTAAAGCCTGCGTGACAACTAAGCCTAAGAGCCAATCCTATGAAAAGCGTTAATTATAAGAGAAATATTAGTTTGATGATATTAATTAAAAATAAATAATATAAAGGTACAATAAATTGATATTATGATAAAAACTTAGAAAATCTATAATAATCGTATCTTCAAATCAGCCAGGTCTTATCTTTTATTAAGGTATTAGACGAGTAATTCAATTACCAACGAACACCTGTAAGCCAACATTTAATCCAATTCTTACATTCTATTTTCTATATTACGATTAAATAGTAGTATTAGTAGGTATCTAATATCATATATTATAGATATACAATTAGAAAATATGTTATACATTTATGTATTTTGGCACATAATAATAATAATACTTGCACATGAAAAAAAGGAGGATGATGATTGAGGATTAGAAAGAGAAGAGATGAATAAGAGAAATAAAGTAATACGTTGTGACAAAAAATAATAATAATTCATATTATAATAGTTTAATTTTCAGTTTCATGCTTTATGCCGTATACTGTCTTTGTTCTCTTTCCTAAACGAGGAAATGAAATTAATTCAACCTGTGTAGGGATTGTATCCACAAGCACTGCGATAACAGTCAGATTCCAGATATTCCATTGCGCCACAATGACTTCTATATTTTAGTACTTAACTCACTTTAGAAGATTATCTATAATGACAATTATTATTTTGTTTGATAATTTTAACTAAGCTTATAAGCTTTTGTGTAAGTATATTCAAATATTATTTTTATTACAGTTTTACCTTCAAATATATTACTTTTTCAACATATAGTATATTTGTAACATAAGTTCTAAATGTGATAATACATTTAGAATTTCTTTTATTTTATAAGTATTCTCTCCACACTAACAGTTACATCTAAACAAAAACATTACAACTTAGACTTACAATAAGTACTGATATTAGGCAGGGTAGGAGATTAGAAAGCCTTTGTCGCTCCTAATACTGTTGATATACTTTTTATATATAAATAATATATAGTATTATTTACAGTAAAATTTCTTTCGTAAATACAAAATTACATGCATAAATAAACATTATAGATATAATAGTAGTAATTATGTGAAAAATAAATCTTTGTGACAAGTCACTTTATTCTCTGTTTTACATAATAATATAATATTCTCCTTGCAGATGTCTACACAAAAAAAAGCATTTTCTTTCTTGGTTACAATTTAATTCAAAATATTTTCCTCGATACAATCATATCTGTAGTCAAGTTAAAATATTATTAGATATTATAATTATTAAACTTCTCTAAATATCAATAAATATTTATTTAATAGTTTCTTTTATAATCAACGAACAATAAATAATGATTTGATAGTTAGAATCAATTGATAAGTTTATATATTTTAAGGAAAATCTAAAATTTATTAATTATCAATAAGTAGTCGAAGGATTCTTTTTCATATATGTAAATATTTTTCCTGACAAAAATGTTACTTTCTTTATATCATATTTTTTAAAACGAAGAACAAAAAAAGCTTACTTCTTTATTAGGTATATATAGTCGCGGAACTGGCAAGAAGACTTTGTTTGTAATAATTAACAATCTTTGTACAAACTCGCTTATCGGCCCTTCATTGCTCCACCCCTATTTCCCTCCACCGACTTAATTAAAAGATAACTGGATTCTTTTTGATTGAACCCTTAAAGTAATTCGTATTAGAAAAGATAATACTTTCACTTATTTCTATTTTTTTCATGATATGTAGTGTTATATTCCTAAAAGATAAACAAAGTCTTGATCCTTGGTTCTTGTCCTAAATTATTGTTTTATACATAGATTCAATGTATAAATATAAAATAAAAAGTAGTATCTTTACTGTTATACTTGCGAAAAATATAATAAAAAAATATTTTTTAACAAAAAAAACCGACTTCAAACAATAAACTAAAAAGTAATAAATAAATTTACTAAAAATAACGTACTTTGATTTTGTTAAACAAAAATAATTAAAGAAAAATCTTATAATTTTGAAGTCGGTGCCAAGTAAAACAAACAGGCTTATTAATTTGATATTGTGTCAAGGTTATCATCGACTTCAAAATTATAAGATTATTTATTATTGTATATTTTTGATAATTATTTTTGTTTTATTAAAGAAAATTTAAGATACCTAACGAAAAAAAAAATAAAGTAAAATAAAGATTTTAAGCGACCACAATTCTAAAAATAAAGACATTTTATAAGAAGCTGCTTTAGAACCATGAAAGCAATCTGCATAACAGTGCTAAAACAAAAGAAAATATTTGACGAGACGTCGACATAATCCAGCATTATGCATGTTTTGTAGTTTAAGCAGTTCCTTGTTAAATAAAAAATAAAATATTTTACCATATAATTGAATTTTACCGCAATGGTAAAAGTAAGTTAAAAATGCAATGCTATAAAATTTTAAATTACCATATGTGGATAAAATTTTACTAATTTATTTATAAAAATGGCTATAGAATCTTATTTGTTCTATTAATAGAATATTTATGTTGAACTTAGTAAGATATAATAATAATAATAAGACGTTCAAGATATATTATAAATATCATTTCAAAGATATATTGTCTTTCAAAACACTGTTTAACGCGACGGTTGTGAGTTTGATTCTCTGGAGGGAATGTATTGTTATTTATTAATATTTTTGTTTCCGCGCTCTGATGACAAATAAAAGCGCGGCGTTGAGTTCCGCAACTCAAAACTTAATGTCACAAGAATTCAGCGGAAAGTGGAAAACAGAAATGATTTAACATAAGATTCCCAAGTACCCTCTATCTATTAAAAAAAAGCCTATTAAAAAAATCAGGTTAAAGAAATTAATCTAATGCTATTAGTGTCTAGTCTCTACTTTTTTAATAACAATATACCTACTACACATCTAATATTTACTTTACATATAATACCGTATTAAGTTTTTTTAACCGATTATATAAAATAACAAATTTAAATCTGCAAATGGTTATGAATTTTAAGCAGTAGCATTATCTACTTAAAACACTGCATTACCCGGTGTAAGGTGTGAGGCATGCTTTCATATACACGACGAAGCAGGGATTAAGTCGACGTTCTATATTAACAGGAAAAAGCTGTATTTTATACTTGGGTTGAAATATTTTATCAATTACTAGTTTCTACCTAGATTTTGTCCCTGTAAACTACTAAATAAGATAAAAATATCTCTCTAAGTAAGGCCGTCGTGGCAGCGGCACAAGGGTGTGATTGTAACGCGACGGTTGTGGGTTCGATCCCCACACGAGGAAGTGAAATATTTATTTACGTTTCTATTTCCATTTTTTTGCTTTGGTGTCGAGGCAAACCACGGTGTTGATTTCTGCCACTCAACACGCAACGCCTCCGTGATTTGAAGTAAATTTATTAAAGATATGTTTCAACATTTTAAAATATTTGTTGCCCTGTAATCTGTGACTGAAGTAAAAATAAATCCTCTGCCCTCGTGTTAATCCAAGGTATTTAACATACATTTTGCTAAGATAACAAAGTTATTGGTTGTAAAATTATATACAAGTTTGCTTTAATTAAAAGTAAACAATAACATCAAAAAACATATTGAAATGAATTAAAAAACAACTGAAAATATTTATGAAAAGTGAAAAGTCAGACCAACTCATACATTTTGTATTATTATCATTTTAAAGGAGTATCTTACTTTATTAAAAAAAAAAACACGCTTCACACTGTATCCCGCATACAGACGGGTAGGCAGAGGGAACCTAGTGTTAAGACACTCCATTTCCCACTTCCTGCCGACTTCTGGTATTAAATAAAATTTTTAAATAAATACTTCATTATCTCGAGTGGCAATCGAACCCACAACCAGTCGCGTTTACAGTTACATACTTTTATGCCTTTACGCCAGGACTTCTCTATCTCGCCTCAGTTATAGATTTTCCTTGAAATAAATATCTGTAATCATCGTTGAATTCTTATATTAATATGTACACATCTTTAAAATAGTCTTTTTTTTCTTATTTATTTTTTATAATAAACTAGCGACCCTCTTGCGGCTTCGCCCGCTTTTACTACTGGATTATTCATATAATGTATATTTGCGAAGCACTTAAGATAATGTGAAAATTAATTAAACCCTAATGCAACCCGCATTTTCGTAGTTTCAATAAGTATTTTCCAATTGTTTTACACAGGAAGGATTTTTTAGTAGGTACCGTAATTTTAAATCTGTGCTACTAATCTTTTCAAGTAGGTACTTATTAAAATATAGTTAAATGACTATTTTTAAACGGGATAAATTATAAACCAAAACCTACCTACTAATAACTACTACAAAAAATATGAAACCAAATATATCACGCTGAAATAATGCATTCAACTCCAATTATCCAATACGTGCAAACGCATCTAAGTCTTCGTTGCTATAGAGGCAGGCGGGTTTTTTTTTCGAGCTTGTGGTTAATGCTGAAGAGGGTATTCTGTCCCTGATGAAAAGCAAGCACTATGTGGCTGCCTGTGAGGAAAATTAAATAGAATGCATCGACCAGGAATCGAACCCGGGCCGCCCACGTGGCAGGCGAGCATTCTACCACTGAACCACCGATGCGTATAAGGCAGGCGGCGCGGCGGACGCGCTTGTCTTGCTTGCTTGATAAGCAAAACGTCGCGGGGCGCGGTATTTTTTGATATTGTAACAACTTCTAAAGTACTGATTAAGATGAAAAACAGTAAAAGACAGTGTTGGTCTACATTAAATGGCCAACGTAACTAATATACTTATTTATATGCTGAGAGTAAGGGATAAGTAAAACTTGAGT
>JAEBDU010013447.1:119509-184416 GCA_016802625.1 Heliconius numata | reverse complement strand
AAAATACTCAAGTATATATTTTATATTCAACAAAATGTTGAACATGGATGAAATATTTGTATTTTTTAAGATAAATTCTTATTCATTTTAAGAAAATACATATTAGAAAAAGTTTATAATGTATAAAAATTAAGGAAATACGTTTGAAATATGATTTAAATTTTAAAAATTTCATTTTATATATTAATTATACAAAAAATTGTATATAATAAGTACATTTTATTATTAGAAAAAGACATTTGTTCAAATCATCGTTGGATTATTATTTCATTAATCATTTTATTTTCGCATAACAACCACCCACATTGGTAACATAATTAATAAACATAATGCCATTTGATTTAGTAATAGGAAAAAATATTATACAATACTTCAATTTGGAAAAAAAAATATGGCTTCCAGTTCGTTTAAAATCATTTACTATGGAAACATCATGTTTAACAGGTGGTTATTTTTAGCCGATGGTTATTTTAACTGATAGTTTACCGTCGGGTCGGGTTTAAGCGGCGGTGGCTTGTATGTAGCGTCGTAATTCTTCTTGAGTATCGAATATCATGACGGGGAAAGGCGAGCCGGGCACGTGTCTGCCCGCCCATCGCACTTCCACACGGTAATCGCCTGGTTCGGTGGGTGAGAACTGTGGATTGATTATTTAAGTTTTATTGTTGAGGACTCATTTTGAATTACTATATTTTAGTTTCACGTGGTATCAGAGGTACGAAGAAGAGGTAGGCAGAGAGAGAGAGAGTTAGTGTTAAGATACTCCATTCATCAAGTTCCGACGAATTTTTGATGCATTGCTTTTGTTAAGTGGGGGAACTCGACGTCGAGCGTTGTCTAGTTAACCAGAGCAATAAAATGAAAATATTAAATAATTCTTGTACGTTTTTTTGAAGTTGAGCCGTTGTGGAGCAGGGCACAATTTTCTAAACGCGATGATTCTGGGTTCGATTCCCACTTGCGCGGCATTGAGTATCTCTACTCGACACGCAATATCTCTAAAGTGTAGCATAAAGCGGCAGAATGCCTTAACTTATGATCCCCCTGGCTAAGCAATGTGCGAAAAAAAAAAACAACACTACAATCACAAAAAAGCCAACCTTGCACAATATAGTGCGATCCTTTTGACTCTCCCTCTGCATCTCAACGCGGAAGGCGCCCTTGGGGCCGCGCACGCGCACCGTGAGCTGGCCGGCGCCGGCGCCGCGCGTGTCGCACAGGAAGCGTGACTGGAATGTTGCTAGCACGCCGGGTTCGACTCCTGGGCCGTATACTCGGACCTGTTGAGTTGTTTAATATTTAATAAGATCTTTAACTTTCGTTTATTTATTTAAATTATTTTCATTTCTTCACTCTGACGTCGAGGCAAAGCGCGGCGTTGAGTTCCGTCAGTGAAGTGGTAAATTATTTAATGTTCATAAAATGAAGCTTGTAGGTTGTAACTTTTAATTTTGAATATAATTATTGATTGTGTTTAAAAAAAAAGAAATATAATAAAAATCTGCAAACTTTAGACGGATCAGGAGCACCAGCAACTTTGAGCACGAACGGTGAACCGGGCACGTGCTCGCCCGCAAATTGCACGCTTAGCACGTGTCGCCCAGCTTCAGCTGGCTTCACGTTTAGCGTGAAAGTGCCATCGCCGTGCTCGTACAGCTCGCAGTAAGCCACCTGGTTAAAAATAATATAAATGGTTTTAGTTAACTTACTTATAATATTAGTACAATATTTTTTTAAACACAAAATAAAGCAATAAGGAGATCAGAATAATTGCTTTAACCCTAATTAATTATGTAAATGGAAAATTTACATAATTCAATACCTTATTTGGTCCAGTACAATGAGCGGTGAGTTCCCCTGGGCCGGCTCGTCTCGTATCAATCCAGGAGCGTATCTCCCTTCCTACAACGCCACCCGCGAGTCCTGCCCCGGAGCATACCACACGGGACGCGTCCCCGCTCTCTGAGCCGGCCATCACTTTTACTGTTAGCGGGCAACCTGGAGGACGGTTATGGGTTATAGATTGTGGGAAATATTATAGAAATATAATTGAATGAATGAATAATAGATTGAATTGTAAACAATTTTAAGATGTAAAGGCTAATTTTAATGAAATAAAAATTAATTAAAAATGTCTTAAAGATTTTATACTCTTAATGGTTAACTATTTGTAGGTGACACTGACTTTGAGTTGGACTTGAATAGTTCTGATCGAATCGTGAATAATATAATCACAAGTTCCGCTAACTAAAACTAAAAGTACTGAGGACGCACATATATCGTTAAGAATATGTTATAAATTATAACAAGTTCATAACTTGTTTGCTAAATTACCTTTCACCAGCCGTCCAGCCCACATAACCCGCAGTTGGTGGTCTCCAGGTCGTCTTGGAGTGTATGTCGCTCTCCACAGTCCCGGTCCAGCTGCTGCTAATGCTACTGACACTGATTCGCCTTCGGGAGATGTTAATGACGCCTCTGGTGCTCCTGGACCGGCTGCACTGCCGTCTAAACATGTTAAGTATTTTTTATTTATAATAAAGAAGTAACTGGTTAGTTCGGTATTTTTCATATAAATATTAATGTACAATAAATGCAATAGACGCACATTCTGAGACACTTCTGCTTAATCATGACATCTTTTGTTTCGGTTGTTAATATTCAAAATGAGGTGTATTTTATACTTAATTCAACCGTTTTACGCTCTATAGAAAAAATGTTGAACTCTTCGAAATGAGGAGCCCCTGCAACTAACGCTTTGGAAGTCAGCTCTTATTATATTTTAAGTAAAGAACAGCCCAAACCCTAGTCACATAAACGGTACCCACCGACAGTAAAAACAGCGGGTGTATGCGGCGCGGCGTGTGCCAACCCGCGTCCCGCCAGCGTGACCCTGTCCGCCGTGTTGCCGGACGCGACGAGAGCCCTGCGTGGCGCTCCCGCTACTAGGGCTCCGTTGTATGTTAGTTCTAACTCTTGTTCTCCACTGACGCCTTCAGCCGCTGTTAATGTCACTACTGCTCTGCCAGATACTGTTTCTACACCTGTTGGTGTAATAGGTTGATTTAGATATATGTTTACAGAATAAACATAAGGTAATTGATAACATAAAAGTTATTTATAAGTTATTACCCTTTAAACTTTAATAAAATTATGTAATTCAAATATATTCCTAAAGTAAAAAAAAATATTGTTTAAAGTTTTAGTAAGTTATTAAAAATTAAAAAAGTCTTAGGCCGTGTATTACTATACGTTATGGATATGGATTCCAATACAATAGTACCTCCGCTTATACCAGTATCACTAAATCAGTATTAAAAAAAAGCAAATACTAACGTTGATGTCTCCCAGCCAATAAGCATTCCAATGTTCCAGGGCCAGCATTACTCGTGTCCAGTATAAGTTTAGAGGGCGCCCTGACACGTGCCGAGTTATCGGTACCCCATCCTCCTACAGATGTTATCGCTGAAGTATCTATTACCTGTTGAAATTGTTATAAGTAAAATATTTATTAAGATTGTTAGTACGTTAAAGCATTGATGGACAATTGAGTTTCCTACATGGCTAAAAATTAATTTTAAATCTTTAAAAAAATAATATGTATATTTTGTTATTTTTAAAATAATACTGCACATAATTTTTATATTCTGTAAAAGTTAAAAACTTATTAAAATACATTACCTTTACAGAAAACGGACTACCGGGCAAAGGACCCGAAGACGTAAATATTCGAACCTCATACAGGCCTACAACTAAGGGAATGTATGCACATAGCCATTCCCGAGGCGCTCCCGCTAGCACTCTACATTCTAATAAACCAGAGTCTGTTGTTTCTTCCTTACTGTCAGTTAGTTTTTCCACCTAGAAATTTAGAATATTAATATATTATTAGTTTAATATTGTAAATGAAATTGTAGTTGAAGTTTTTGTGGCGCACCGGCACATTGTATGACTGTAAACGCAATGGTTATTTACGCTTTGATGACTTAAAATTTATTTGGTTAATAGTTTTAAATACAGGGTTTTATAGTACTCACTTGAACAGTAGGTGCCGTATCTTCAACACAATGTATGGTGAAAGCGGCTTCTTTGCCAACGTGTGCATGAGCGAGACCCGTGCCGGCACATTTAGCTGCGTTACTCGCTTTCCCACTGAGGACACCTAAGGAAACTGGACTTCCTACTATTGGTGAACCTGAGAATTGAGTACAATAATAGAATATATACTTTATCTTAAAGATACAAAGATAAGTTGGTTAAGTTTAAGCAAATTAAGTCTATAAAGAACTCTTTATGCCAGAAGCTTTATGCCAGTTTAAAGCTCACATCCCAGTCACTCAGGAACAAGAATTGATAGTTTAAATTTTCAAAATGCGTGGAACATGATTTAATATGTATGTTTCATATTAACATAGAATTTCAAAATTTTTTTTAGAATTAACATCATACCTCCATAAGTAATATAAATTCTATAATGTGCAGGTACGGTGGGTCTCAGCCGAACTTTGTGCGTGTGTCCATCCTCTCTTATGTCAATGGGCAATCTCATTCTCCTATCACCCATCGCTTCGCATACTACTTCCAATTCACCTACGCCTGCGTCTTTTGTGTCCACTGTAAAAAACATAGCAATCATTTCTCTGAACATTTCTACGAAAGTAATTTTTTGAGAAAATAGTTAAAAGTAATATGTGTGTGCCTTAAATGATACTACTTTAAACAAACACAGAGGATAACTTATTATAATCGTATTTATACACATTTTATGTCAATTTGTACCTGTAAAGTTGATAGGTGTCTGCACTATGATGTTCCCAGTTGGCAGTCCGGATATAATAACTTTATTTGGATCGAAAGACTCACACGTGAACGGGCTACCCGTGACGGGTTTCGAAAGGTGTAAAACTTCTGCAAAATTACAAAATAACAATATGTTAAAATGATTTGAAATAAACTGTTACAGCTTAAAAAGTTCCTAAATAGATATTTTTTTTCTATACTTATAAATAAAATTGAAGTGTCTATCTGTTATGCAGTCAGTTTTTTCAAGTGCACTGTATTTACACGATACCAAAACACAAACAGTTACAGAATTATCTTTCTGTCTTTTTGTTTGTCTGGGCTAATTTTCTGAACAGCAGAACAGATTTTTATGAGAAGGAGAGTTAAAAGATAGAAGAGGTTGTGGGGCAAGTTTGCCGTCTCCTAGATAGTTATGATTTTATTTTTGTAGTACAACATTTTTTGCAAGCAAAATTAAATAAAATCATAAAATATTTAAATCGATGATTTATTAGGTGCGTAACAGTATAGATAATCATTCTAAAGTGATTAATAAATATTCCGTAAATATATTTAAATAATATTAACCAAATATTTATAAAGGTTAAGTTGGCGAAACAAATTTTCTCACCTATAGTACTTTGACCAACTTCATTAATAGAGAATTCAGCTTGCAATAACCCAGATTTGGTCTGATAACACCTGACAGGTAAAGCTCTGGAGCCAGGTCCAGAGACAACCACGTCAAACTCTCTGGCAGGTCGGCCGAGGGTGTCTATACTGAATGATGCCACTTTACTGGCTTGTGCTTGGTATAGCCCTAGACCTGATGCTGCTACCTGTATAAACATAAATAAATTATGGATTCAGCAAAAATCGTCAAACAAATAACATTTAAATAATATTATACTAATAATGTGAAACCATTGAAATTTCAACAAAATTATTTAATTACCACTGTAATTATAATATAGATTTTCATTTTAGACACGTCTGTCATTCTAAGTTCTATGCGTTAGTACTAAGCATTAAAATGATTAGACCACTAGTGGCTCAACATGTTCATATGCAATTTAAAAAACAACAATGTGTAAATAATGATAAAAGCTAAAATCAGTTTCACGCTGTATCCCGCATACAGCAGGATAGGCAGGGGGACCCTAGTGTTAAGACACTCCAATGTCAATATTCCGCCGAATTCTGGAGGCATTGCGTATTAATTTAAAATAAATATTTAATAAGGGAATTTGAGTGGGGATCGAACCTACAACCAGTCGCGTTTAGTCACATTTTGTGCCATTGCGTCACGACTGGTCACGGATTCATAAAATTGACATCCAATAAGTATTTATTACCTCTTGTCCATGATGTGCCGGCATAACGTCAACCAGTATTGGCTCTTTAGATATAGGCACTCCACTCCACAGTAAAACCAGTCTATGGGTAGCAGCTCGCGATGGATGCCACACAAGTTCCATACGGGAACCCCCTCGCCTTCGTACTGAGTGCGCGACTGATGACCCTCCGCACCATACGCGAGCTGATAGTCTACCAGCTCCGGCTCCAGTTGTGCTTACTATGTGAAAATAATTTCACTAAATAAGGCTGTTGTGCCTAACATTACACTAATTATATCAAAAATTATACTATTTTTAGCTTTACGCTGTATGCTATATATATAGTGGGATAGGAAGTAGGAACTTAGTGTTAAGGCGCTCCTTCCCCATTGCCTGCCCAATTTTCAAGACATAGCGTGTTGAGTGGCGAAATTTAATGTAGTTTTTTTTGTTTTCTAACAAACAAGGGCAAGCAGGAGCAAGGAAATTATTTATTTCCTTTTTACCGTGAGGAGGAATCGAACCAACAAATGTCGCGCTCACAGACGCCAAGCCACTGCCCCACGAGTGCCTCCTATGTAATCAATAAGTAAAACTTTTTAATGCAATATAAAGAATACTTGTTACAACTAAAACTTTACCTGTAAGTATAGCTGGTCTGTGAGCAACAGCATCCGCAATGGATAGAACTTTGACCGCAGACGCATCTAACGCCTCCACTTCAGCTACAGGTCCTCTAGGACTCCTCACAAGGTATCTTCCCACTCTATTAGCAGGGAATGTCAGAAGACCTGTATCTTCAACATTGGCTTCATTTATTCTGGATCCAGTTGGCGATAGAACTTCCACGTCAGATAAGCTTTCATCGATTTCTATTGATGCTATACCTCCTACAATGCAAAAATAAATTAAAGGTAAATTTAAAGTTCATAGGTATAAAATTTTCAAATTTGTTGACTTTGAATATTTGTTAATGACATATAATATATATTTTTTAAATTCTTTTAACATACCTATCTGCACATAAGTATGCGGTTCGCTAACACGGCACACAAATGGGCTACCAGGGACGGGCTGCTCGTTGAAAGTGACAGACACGCGGTGAGGCTCGCGTGACACCGGGATAAAAGTTACATCGTATAACCCTCTTGCTACAGCCACAACCTATGGAACATTTATTTTTAAATAATAATATGTATTGTCGTTAAGTTAGCAATATGCCTTTATAAAGCTGCAGCGTTTATTAAAATATGTTATCAAATAATTAATTATTAGATACGGCTATAGCACCCAAAGTTAAATGTAAAAAAAGAGTTGTATATGGTATATAACAATTCTAAATGCCCGAGGTAACTATGCCCGTAGCTATAACGCATTTAATCGAAACGATTCACTATGAATTCTCTATAAACAGATTATCCAACAAAAAAATATTTTTCCAGTTTAAACCGAAACTAAGGCTTAAATTCGTCTAAAAGTACTTAGACTAATACTAAAACATAATTAACAATTTACCTCAGCCTTCACAGTCGTGGAGGGTGTAGACACTACCAATTCAAGCGTTCCTTCACCAGCGCCGGCCGCGTCCACACTGAAAGTAACAGGCTTGCCTACTTCCACACCTCGCTCTTCACCACCACCATCTGCACTTTCGTCCAAGCTTAACCCTTCTAGTGTACCTTCTAGCTCTGTAAAATATAATCAAATTATATTTATTTGAACGATAAAATTTATAATTAAGCTAAGATTGTATATTAATACGCTGCGCTGAGAAATGAACCCACAACCTGTTCATTCCGCAGCTTCACACTGTTTTCCACGTATTATATCCCTTTCGATTTGTGTTATTACCGAATCGAATCGTACTTAAAACCGCTACGTTTATACATTCTCCCCTCAGATTAAGTAAAGTACAACAAAATATAAAATAGATGTAGGCTCGATACCCACTTAAAAAAATGAAATATTTAATATTTCAATTTTCTTCACTCTGGTGTCGCGGCAAAGCGCGGCGTTTAGTTCCGCTACTCAACACACAGTACCTTCAAAATCCGACGAGGGAATAAATAACAAAAAAATCCAACGCACCACCAGCACCAAGTCCAGTGACCCTCACACGTCGCACATCATACACGTTACACGTGAAAGGAGATCCCGGTACGTGACGTCCAGCACATTGCACTTGGACACTGTGGCGTCCCACCGCTTCTGGAGTATAGGAACCTGTGTACCGTCCTTCTGCAGTGGCGGTAGGGGTCACTCGTGTTCTAATTGTGCTACCACCGGGTCCTGTTACGTAGATTGTTGGTTCTCCGGCTGGAATTTAAGGGTTGGGATGATTTTTTTTAGCTTATTTGATATTTGGCTGGGAAGCAATTAAAAAAAATAAAAACTATTTATTAGGGGACGTAATTGAAACAAGCTATGTTCACTGTAATTAAATTTTCTCATGGTTAGATATAAAAGTTATCAATTTTTTTTCAAGAATTACATAAATTTGCTAAATATAAAGGAAATCCCTTTTTTTTTAAAATAAAGTGCCTGATAAAAGCAAATTACAAATAATGATGATGATAAACCTGATAAAATTAAATTACTATTTAAATGGATGAATATTTAGCAAATGCATTTATGCTAAATATTCACCCATTTAAATAGGAAAACACTATCAATTTAAGCACTAAAAAATAAAGAAACGCACTCTGGAAGCCAGTTAGATGTATTTCGGCGTTTTCCCCCCTGGGCGCAGAGCTTAACCCCGGACCACTGGCCCTGGCGTCAGCGGCTGCCGCGGGCGCAGATACTATACATGTGAATGGTGACCCCGGCACTGCGTGACCGTTGAACCTGACTGATAGTGTATGAGGTGCTGCTTCGGTCGGCTTGAAGTTTACCTGAAAGTAATGAATTACGATTTATTGTATATAATAAGTGTATATACACTGAATTTAACCAAATAGGTTAAATTAGATAAGAATAGAAAAGCTGTTATTTATTTAATCCAAATATTGGATTGAAAGTTAAGATAGAGAGAGAAGAGAGGTAAGCACCGAAATTAACTAAAAATTCCATTATCAACATTTACTTTGATCATTGATGCATTTTAGTAAAGTAAGTTTATTATGTATTCATTTATTAGATTACAATAACTTCGACATTTATGTCTGCTTTATTACCTTGAACCTTGCATTTCCTTCACTCTGTACATAATTGGGGACATTTCTGCCATTCACTGCAACTATTATTTCCAAATTTCCGGCACCTGAAATTTATTTATGATTACCATTTTTTGCCGACATTGTTTACTATATTGTAAGATGTGGAAAGCATTTTTTGTGATCTGTACAAATAATATGTTTATGAAAAATATACTATATATAAAATATAATCATTTAGTTTTTGTATAATTTACCTCAAACTCTGTCTGAAGACTCATTAAATTACAAAGTCAATAAAATATGACATTTTAAGATAGCCAAGAACAAAGACCAATGTCTAACTCATAACATGTATTATATAATTCTATAATATTTACCAGCATGAGAAGCATTGATAGTGAACGCCACAGGTCTACCAACGACGCCAGGTGATATATCAGTGACTGACACACGTGACGCGCTGTACGCTTTTACTAGGAACGGACTACCCTCCACGTGACCGCCCATTGCACCGGCGCGAACCTGTAAAGGATTTTTTTAGATTCACGCTGCATCTCGTAAAAGATGGGATAGTCAAAGGGTATCTAGTATTAGTATTGAGATTGCGAGTTGTGGCACTCATCGCCGCAACCGTAAATGTGTTTAAGATATTAAAAACTTGTAATTTAATTAAAATGCAAAAAAGAAAAGATGTTATTAAATTTTATGTAATGCGAAAGACATGTTAAAATAATAACATAAAAAAATACCTCAATACTGTGATCACCGACATCAACTGGTACAAAGGAAATGGTGTACCTCTTACTAGGTTCATTTTCGCCAACTGTTTCTTCGGCTGAAACCTGACA
Source organism: Heliconius numata (assembly GCA_016802625.1). Taxonomy (NCBI): domain Eukaryota; kingdom Metazoa; phylum Arthropoda; class Insecta; order Lepidoptera; family Nymphalidae; genus Heliconius; species Heliconius numata. The sequence goes on along the minus strand of JAEBDU010013447.1, from coordinate 174,291 downwards.
AACATTAGACACAATTAAAAACTCCACTTTAGACGTATGTGTGGAAGTATTTTATATACGGAATAAGTTATTATTGAGATACGCTTTGATAAGCATAGTTTAGAAACTTGTAATAGTAGTAGTACATAAAGTTGTAATTGCTACAAAAGTAGCTACTTACTTGCACAGCGACAGGCCTTCTAGCTGGTCCCAAGACCTCAACATGTGGTGAAGTAGGAGAATCCACACTAAATGTGTAAGCATCACCCACAGAGACCTTGTCCGGGGACTCCCCGGATCCTGCACCTATCACTCGCGCTGGTGCCGATACGTGACATACAAATGGACTACCTAAAAATTAATTTAAAATTGCACAGTAAATTGGAAATAATGTATAAAAGGACATTGGACATTTTACTATGGAAAAAAATATCCACAGCGAAGAAAAATAATTTTAGGTAAGATGTACACGTATATAAACTTAAATTAAAGCGTCATGAGTTAACGAGAAAATAATTAAAGAATATATGTGCTTTTTTTGCAAAAATCATAAACAAAATAGAAAGGACTATTAAATAATTACTTATTTATATTAACTTTTATTCTCTAACATCGAAATCTACATTTTGTCTAGAAACGTCACAGGTGGCTGATTTTTTCTTGGTGTCGAGCCCATGCTAAAACTCAACGCCGGCGACTCAACCGTCTGCGTTGAGTGTCTTAACAGTTTGTTCCCTTTACATGCCCCGTTTAAATTGAGTACATAATAAATTGTTACAAACGAATACATACCAGGTACATGATCACCATTAAACCGCAGTTCAACAGTGTGTGGCCGGGGATCCCTGGGTGTAAAACTGATTGCATATGTGTGGGCGCCTTGAGCAGCTGCAGCTGTCGGCACTCGACCGCCGTTGACAGTCACTTCCAGGTTACCGGGACCCGCCGCCATTGTTTCCACTAATATGTGTAAACAAATAAATTTCGACTTAAATAGGTGGTAATTGGTAGCCGTCGTGATGCAGCGGCATAGCGTGCATAAGTGCGATAGTTGTAGGTTCGATTCTTTTTCGGGTGAAGGTACTATGTATTTTAATTATTTTCGCTCTGGTAACAAAACAAAGGGCATCAATACACACGTAATGTTACGAAAATAGGACGGAAAGTGAAGATGTCTCAACACTAGATTTCCTCTGTCTACTTGGCCGTATATGGTAAAACTTTAAAAATTACAGAACACTTGTCATTGATGTCTCTCTATCTATATACAGGGTGGAATTGTCAGCGCCACTTTAAATGAAACCACAGTTTTAACTACTCTATAAAAGCCTAATATAATTCGGAAAAAAAATAATTCTCAAAAATAAAAAAGTTTTTTTTTTCAAACAAAATAAATAATAAAATTATCGTTTTAAAATAAAACGCCATTTGTAAAGTATAACATAGGCACGCACACACTTACCTGTCAAAGCGGCAACGTCGCTTACGTATGTGTGCGTGACACGAAATACAGGTATGGATAAAAATCGTGAAATGAAAAAAAAGTCCTACGTCCAAACCGTTGAGGTACCTTGATTATTTTTTTTAATTCTGGGTTTGAAATATTTTACCCTATATGCAGTTTCAGTAAAAGAAGCGCTGCCTCTTCCACCCTGTATATTATATGATCCAATTATAATAAAAAAATTGACAATATAGTTATTCACCTAAAAAAGTTACGGGTTTCCCGACTGTGCCATGAGCTACATCTTTAACTCTTATGGCAGTCACGTCATATACCTGTTAAATATAAAAAAAATATATTATATTTTATTTTTAGTAATTTTAGATTACAATCTAAGATATTAAATTGCTGTATGTAAATCATTTAATAATGTAATTCAAGAATATTATGGACTGTGATGACTAAAATGAAAGTGATAGAGAGATAGGTGATAGACTTTAAAATAATAGATGTTAAGTATTTTTTACGTGCTACTGTAAAATAGAACAATATCAATATTTATATCAAAAAAGTAATAACATGTTAAATAAACCAAAGTATGAACGACACAAACAACACAAAAAAATTGTATATTTAAAAAAATACACCTTTAATTTCACTTACTTTGAGATGGAAAGGACTAGCAGGTATAGGTATTCCATCCACCAGCACATTCAAGCGATGTTCTCCTACGGCACGCGGTACAAATTCCGCATGGAATGTTCCAGAACCGGCGACTGCGGAGACCGCCGCTGGTACCGAGGCTCCATTTGGACCTATGCCCAACTATATCTCAGCTCACCGCTTTACCCCTCCCTCTTATCTTTCATATGTTATGTTTATATTGTTTGTCTTTCATCCATTGATGTATTATTTTTAATAATATTTCTTTAAAACATTGCAGATTTTTTGTTTGGCTCTACTTAAAAGTTCTTTTCTCATGTTAGAAGTTAGGGCAAAGCGGATGAGCTTTATAACTAGCAAAAATGTATGTTATATTTCTTTATATAAGTTTATATTTAAAAACAATGAAATTATATACACATATTTATTTTAAACCTTAATTTGATATTGTGAGCAAACATAGCCTAAATTAGTGACAATTTTAGTTTAGTAATGAAGCTACAAAATAAACATTTTAATACAATAAAAAAGCATGTGTTAGTAGGTGAATGTGGTTAGTATGCCAAGCATGTATAGTTTTTATTTTTATATTTTTATTTCTCTATTTCTATCTCTACAATTGTATCATTCAGTCATTCCTTCAAATTTATCCCTAAAGAGGGGTCATTTCATCATTATTATTATTATCATTCAAATTGTCAATTCATGTTTCAAAATGAATAGTAATTCTGTCATTTATGCCAGCCTGTAAAAGAACCAAAATATTCATGAAAAAATGACTTCAATACTCTACTGTACAAGTCCTTACAGCAATATGCCAGAAGCAAGACAATATGACAAAAATAATAAAATAAGTGCATTTTACTCTTGCTTATAATAAATTGTATGTTTTCAATACTCCTTACCCTCAACATTTACTTCTACTTGGTCTAGAGTGGCAGATGGATGATGAAGTGTTAAAGATGCAGGCTGATGAAGAGGAACTGGTCCTGGTAAAGTGACTCTTGCTCCAACACCTCCACCCTCAGATACATCTATTATTAAAGGGCAGCCAGGAACTCGCATCTATAATATAAATTTCAAATGTGTAATATATGGTCAAAATATGAATGTATCATCTGAATGTAAAAATATAGTAGATCTTGGGTTCTCAGTGAAATTATTAAATTTAAATTATTTTCATTTCATTATTCTTGGGCATTCATTATTCTTTCATTATTCATTTAATTATTCTTATGCCTTCATGGCATTGAGTTTTGCCACTCTTACACAAAGCTTTGAAATGCCAAAAGTAGAGAACAAAGCGGTAGTGGGAAACGTACAACTATTCAATAAAAAGCTTAAAGTTACTTTTTATTTATCTGTAATAAATATGTTTCTATTAAATGTAGTTGTAACTAACCTTGTTAAAAGATACATTGACTATATGTTCACAGGCTTCAGTTGGTGTGAATGACACTGTAAATCTGGCATTTCCCTATAAATAAATATCAGATTAACACAATAAGATGATTTTATAAAGATTATATTAAAAAAAATATATATTAAAGGATCTAAAGATTTAAGGATTGTTATAAATTTATTTTAAATATTTAGTCTCAAAAAACTTTATAGTAAACCTTAACTATTAAATTATGAAATTTCTATTAAATTATTTATTTTATAAAAGTATATTTACAAATAATAATAAAAAAAAAATACAACAACAACAACAACAACAACAATTGTATAACAATTTTCAATGTTTCTATTTCTGACCTGTGGATGTACTTGCGTGGGAATATTCTGGCCTCTTGCAGCTACTGTAATCTCAAGGTTGCCCTCTCCTGCCTGTGCTGCATCCACAGCAAGCTGAACTGGTACTCCTATTCTAGCTGATGATCCTCCAGTAACACTCACCAATTTGCTATCATATGCTTTACATACAAATGGTGTTCCCTAAAAGAATATTTTATTTTTGTTACTAAATTATTTATTAAAAAAATGCATAAAACAGTGTTTAAACTAAATGAGATGAGATGAGATGTTTTAAATAAATGAATCATACCGGAACTGGCTGAGTGTTATAATGTGCCGTGAGTGTGTGAGGTCCAACATGCTTAGGTGTAAAGCTTGCTACTAGTCCGGATACGGCCTCTCCTGTCAGACGTACTGGAACATCACCTCTAGGCCCTCGTACTGTCACAGTAAGCTCCCCACCTCCAGAACCTTCCACTCGCACAGAACATGATGCTAACTCACCAACTGGTATTAATTCTGTAAATATATTTTCTAAAGTTAAGGCTTATTTTTCATATGTAAATATTTATTTACATTGTCATCTGACAAGTTTGAGGTTTGGGTGAATGTCATCTGTCAATTTGAAAGGATCTTGCAATTTTTAATGCCATAATAAAAGAACCATACCAATTTTTAATAACCGATTTAAAAAAAGAGAAAATGAAAGATTATGATATTTATTTTAAGTTAAGTTTTTTATTAAATTATGACTAATGTAAATTGTACCTATCATTCTATAACTTATATGAAGAAAAGGATTTAAGATAGAATATATGTATATGAAAATTCAGTAGAATTTGACTTACCGACTTGAGAAGTATCTATAGTAACTCTTTGTGCAGGCGCGACATGAAACACGAAAGGCGACGAAGGTACCGGTTCACCATTAAATTTAATATCCACTCTATGTGGTGTTGAAGTCTCTGGTCTCCAGAAAACTAGGCAACGACCTCCTCCTACAACCTGAAAATCATGGTTATTTTTATAAGGAATATTTTTTGTTAAATCATCCAATTAGGTGCACTATAATTAAAAAAAAAACACCCATAGTAACTTTTAAACTAAAATATTTTCAATAATGTTTAAAGACTTTTAACTCGCTTTTGAGTAAATAAGTTATTAATAATTCTAGCCTAGGCACTGTCAACAGCAGCAACTCGCCGATTTACTTAAGTAAAGTTTGTTTAGGTTTACATTGTACTTACTTGTACATGATTGGGGACTTCGCCCTCATTGATTGAAATTTCTAATTGCCCTTCACCCGCAGCGCTGGCGTCAACTGTAAATATAAGCGGTGTTCAAGTTATTTGTAAACTTTTAATATTTCCTGGTTGTTCATTTTTTATTATTGTAAAAAGTTTTCAAGCTTCACCGAGAGTTGTGATATTATAAGGTAAAGTGTAAAGTCTAATTTATATTATTACGAACATTTTGCTGATTTCTAGCCTTCCAAATATTTTTTTTTGTCTATAAGTACTTATAACTTTTGCATTAAGCAGGATAAGCCAGCTACATTTATTGGTGAAATTTGCCTAACTGTGTGATGATATTCCACATAGAGTATGGAGATTAGGAGCATAAAATATAAGCTACGTCCACTGTAGGCTGCTGTACTGTACTCTCTAAACTCGAAACTCAAAGTTTTGTATTGTATTGTAATAGATATTGATGAAAGTAAACTCTTCTATTTTTCATATTTTATTACTTCTTATTTATTAAAACATTCGTAAACGTTACTTAGTGGCTATTAACTAGACATTTATTATTAACAAAAAAACTAAAAAGAAAAAATATTTAAAAATAAATTGAGAATGGTCGGTCCTTAAACGTTTATTAAAAAAAAACAATGCGTCCCTCGGCTCGTTGTTTTGGCGCGGTTCTACCTATAACTTATAAGGTACCACTAGCGTACAGAATTGCAGATGTCGGTACGGCGAGCCTGGAATACATATTGCATTTTCTCACCAGATGGACGTAGAGATAAACATATACATACATAAATGTTTAGTATAAATATCAATAGTCAGTTACATTAACTTCAAATTCCTGAGAATTGACCAGCAAATGCTCTCTAAAGTAGTATTAAAAGGTAAATTCGTTAAATTAAAAAAAGTGTTTTAATATTTATTATTTACAAACTTATATTTTTGGAAAGACATTTATAATTTGCAATTATATTTCAGAGTATCAATATTGTCGGTGTGATTGATTTAAAAGATTATCTAATTTTAAAAATCTGAATATTTTTATCAAGTTCCATAAAAACCGGTAAAAAAATAAAACATTCTCTTTATACTCGTAAGTTGTTAAAATATTATTTACTGGGATAAAAAATTAAGCATATCGTGGCGTAGTGGGTCACTAATGACTGAGCGTGTTGGTGGTAGGTTCGATCATCATTCGGGGGCACGACTAAATATAAATTTTAATTGTCATAATAAAATGAGTTGTGCCAATTAACACTTTGCACAAGATTTTCCATTAATGGGAAATTTGTGTAGAATCACATAACCGCAAAACCCACACAAACGAAAATCAAACGAATATAAATGAATAATTAACAAACATTTATCGCATAAATATTCAATGCAATACATTTTCACGATACCATACAACTATAACAACAGATCTTCAACTTTAGTGACTTCGTAGCGAGTTGAGGATTGAGGAGTAGTTTAAATTGACGTAACCAGTTCTAACCGCTACGTTTAGGTTCCCTTTATTGGGACATGCCTCCAATAATTGTGTTTACCTCTGAACTGGCACTGTTGTCCGACTAGGGCGTTTCCCACATCCGTCACTTTGATAAGGCTTGCATCGTAGACTTTGGCAACTAATGGCCCTGCGGCCAGTTTGTCCTCGCCGATGGAAACCTGTTAACAAGTTAATATGAATATTTAACGACGTAATATCAAACAGAAAGTTTGATAATCATTAAATTTATGGCATGAATTTGGATTTTTTGGGGCCAGCCGTGGTGAAGCGGCACAAAGTGTGAATAAACGCGACTGATTGTAGGTTCGACCCCCACTCTAGGATGTGAAATATTTATTTAAATTTATATTTCCATTATATATGTCTCATTTGCTTTGATCTCGAGGCAAAAGCGCGACGTTAACTTCCGCCACTCAACACGCAATGTCTCCGGTGAAAAGTGGGAGACGGAGTGTCTTAACACTAGGTTCCTTCTGCTCTGCTAAGTGCGAGATACAGAGTGAAGCTGATTTAATTTTTTAAAATTTGGATTGTATTGTTTCGCTTTTTAAAAGATCTTTTTTTGTGGTAGGTACTTAAGACGAAGAAACAATAGTATGACATAAAATGTCCTAAAGTGTGAAGCGTAAAGAATGCAGTGTCCGCTAGTGGCACTCTCGTACTTAGTGCGCTCACGTACATTAACAAAAGAAAGATGCTGAAATAAAAGATTTTAGAGGATGCATTCGTAAAACAAATGCCTTCCTTATGTTTGGAAAATTCTTAACTACTTATGTTAACATTTTGTAAGTATCTTTCTAATAAAAAAAAATATTATTTACTATGTCTAAGCTAATCGTTATATAAAAATAACAGTCCTTAATTACAACATAATTATATATATTATAAAATTATTTTAGGTATATTATGCAAATTATAAAATTTATTTTCGCAACGCCATCAATGCCTTTTAGTAACATATGTACATGTCTAAATATTTATTTTCTTTATTACTTATTTATTTTCAAGAAGTTAATATAACGTAATTCGATGCAAAGGGAATCTAGTGGCGAGGCTCTCCCTTCTCCACTTTCCAATTAAATTTTCGAGATATTTCGTTTTGAGTGGTGGACTGCAACTTCGCTCATTGTCTTATTACTAGAGACTATTTAATTCCCCTTTAAAAACGAGTGGGAATTGAACCCACGACCGTTAGGTAGGCATAGGGATGGTTAAAGTTAATAATATATTTTTATTTTATTAGATTTTACTTGTATTATACAATATATATTGATCTCAAGTAGTATTGCCCATTAGGAGGTAGATATACGACCTTCCACTTAATATATTGCCGTCTTTGCTAATTGCAATGCTATTATATAGATTACCTAAAGACTATAAGCTCTAATAAGTTTCAATAGTACCTATCTAGTCTCGCATATGAAACAATGTACAAGTGTGATTTATTAAATAATTTTTTTCCGCAAATAGCAGAGGGAACCTGGGAACCTAGCGTTAGTAAGTACACTTTCGTTCTCCAATTTCCGCCGAATTCTGAATGCATTGCGTGTTGAGTTGCGGAAATAAACGCCGAGATTTATCTCGTTAAATAATGTATTATTATTAAAGTAAAAAATAATAATTTTTCATATTTACATCAATTAAATGCGTGCCAACTTCATCTGGAGTAAATTCGATGCGGTATACGCCAGGTCTGTCCACCACGTCCAGCACGCGCGCTGTCACAGGTCGTCGAGATGGTGCTGTCACTGTAACACCGACCTAAGGAGATACAACTTTTGTTAATTTGTAGCAATCATTTTATATGAAAATCCAGTCAAGTGCGAGTCGGACATGTCCACTGAGGATTCTATACCAATCGAAACATACATACATCGTATGTCAACAGAAGTACAACTTTAATGATTTGTTCAGTTTAGTTCTTAATTTATAGTGCTTCGAGCGTGCCAGTTAAGCACTTCGCCAATGTCACGTTGAATGGAGAACACATGAAGGAGAACATTAATAATTTTTTCCCACAAAAAATTACAGACAGTTTTAGCTAGTTCCTTTCGGTATGTGTTACACTATGCCTTAACTAAAAGAATACCGAGACTATGAACGATCGATAAAAGAATGTGAAATACTATACAATGTAAAGCAATAAAGATTTCGAAACACTACCCAACTATATAAGTACAGAAATGAGTTTCACAAATTATATTTTTCATTTCATCAAACGAGAAAGCTCTTTCTCCTAAATTACTTTTAAATAAAAACGCTTTGCCTTGCAGTTTTCGAACGAATATTTAATTTTTCAATATAGTCGGACCGAGATTCGATTTCAAATTGTTCGCGTTTCGTGAATAAATTTATGGCTTAACTTTTTATTAAAGTTACTCTTTGATCGAGTGTAATTTAAGATAAAAGTTAATCCATACAAAGTAATTTTGTAATAGTCTGGGGAAATATATTTATTATCATAAGCGTGAAAATTTTTGGCAAACGTAGGTAGGTGTGTATTAATTATGAAATAACTGGGTAAGCTCAGCTTTCGATTGGTGTTCATATCTTCTATGAAAAAGTACTCAACGATATACATAAATTAAAACATTGTTCTCATGAGTATGATAATGCTAGATTTGATAAACTATGTATGGTAGGGTAGGCTGGGGGACGGAGTTCAACGCCGCGCATTGCCTCGTTACCAGAACCAAGATATAAAAATATTAAATATTTCGTTTTCTAGATTGACAAATAAACTCACAATCTGTCGCATCACTCACCTGAGCCACGACAGGCCTCTAGTTTCTTTTTTGATTATATTTTTATTTATTTTTTATCTATTTAATCTGTTAATTATATTTTTTTTAAATTATAAAATCAAACATCATTAAACAAAAAAGAGCAAGAGATTTTGGCTAACAAAATTGAATATTTGCTTTAATAATTTAAATAAAGATAGCTCAAATGCCACGTTCAAAAATAAAAATAAATCTGAACTGAATAAATTTATTTTGTACCAATTATAAACATTTCTTTTATGAATATAAAACTCCATTACGTGACGCGTTATTTATTTACGCTATAGTAACCTTATTGGGCTGATGATGTTCACGGTTCAAACCCACCTATGTTATATTGCCTGTGAAATAAATCTGACGGGTTTTGCGTGATTCTAATAAATCTTAAACTGTCGTCTCTTGTAAAACTTTTCAGCATTTTTTCACACTTTTTATGGTACACTAGACTAGAATATACAGGGTGGAAGAGGCAGCGCTTCTTTAACTGAAACTGCATATAGGGTAAAATATTTCAAATCCAGAATTAGATAAAATAATCAAGGCACCTCAACGGTTTGGACGTAGGATTTTTTTTTCATTTCACGATTTTTATCCATACCCTGTATTTCGTGTCACGCACACATACGTATGCCTATGTTATACTTTACAAATGGCGTTTTATTTTAAAACGATAATTTTATTATTTATTTTGTTTAAAAAAAAAACTTTTTCATTTTTGAGAATTATTTTTTTTCCAAATTATATTAGGCTTTTATAGAGTAGTTAAAACTGTGGTTTCATTTAAAGTGGCGCTGACAATTCCACCCTGTATATATTTCAAATAATAGTATGTAGATTTTAAAGGTGATCTGAATTTCGGTGAAAATTTTAGTCATCTACTTTTATTTACTTTAACAACAAACTCGACGTTCAAATGTTTCAGGCATTATTTAAACAGATTTAACCAATTATATGTGGTATGCTTTGAAAGTGGGGGCTATGCGGCAAATAAACAATTGTCAACGCGATAATTATATTTAATATCATTTTTAATCAAAAATTTCGAATTAATAAAATACAATAAGTTTACTTTCATACGATGTATGTTTCATTTGTTTAGAACAAAGACTAAAAAATCTCATGTGATTTTTCTGATCTTTATTGGACCATTTAGGATACTGCAAGCGTAACTCAACGCTTTGTCTTTCCTACAGACTAAGTAATTTGAAATTAATCGAATAGGAATCGAGAACTGTTAAGAACACCTCGGATATCATCACCATCAGCTCCAATTAGGTAACTACAGCGCCTAAGAATAAACACGCAATTCAAGGGAGATTTATAATCATAGAACAAATGTTTGCTACAAAAAGCAATTTATTTAGTTCAGTATTTGTTTATTTTTTAGAACGTGCCATTTGAGCAACCTTAATTTAATATTATTAAAGTAAATATTAAATTAAAACTGAAGTCGTATGTAGATACGGTATGGGTAAATCTGTAGGGTAGAAAATGGATTGTAAAAGTATAATGGCATAAAAGTATTTCAAAAGGATTTACCTCGCGTATATTTTAAAATTCTATGTAGCTTTTAGGTTTTACATTTTTTTGTTTATGTACTTTGGCTTGTTGGTTTGAAAGATACAAAAATTGAATTGAATTTTATTAGACAATATCATTCAATTAATAAAATACACCTTTATCTAAGTTCTGTTACTTAAAGATTTTAACATGGTTATGTTTAAATAAAAAAATAACGCTTATTTATATACCTCATTTTTATTGAAAGTTGGCGCGCCAGGTGAAGTGGATATTTCAAAGACGGCCGGCACCCGCGCGGGGATCAGCCTGGTGGGCTCTCCGCCGCCGCCACCCGCCGGCCCTGCCATTATTTCTACCTTCCACGGAGACCCTACAAAAAATAAAAAAATAATGTTTCATTCTTCTTCTTGAAATCTCGAACAATAATTTATTTTATTAGTTGAGTTTATTATGGCGTTCCCAGCGTGCCAGTTGAGCACAAAATCACTTCGCCAATGTCACGTTGTATGGAGAAATTTATTTTCTCAATACGACCAAATTTTGTCAGCCAATACACTATCTTTCAATCTTTGAAAGGATTTGAGGAATATAAGGGTATGACTGTAATACGACGGTTGTGGGTTCAATCAAGACTCGGGGAATGAATTATTTATTAATATTTTCATTTCTTCACTCTAACACCAAAGCAAAAGCCCGGCATTGATATCTGATCCGATTTTAATAGTTGAAGTTCTAATATAACAGAAAAAATATTGTCTCTTTTAGGGAAATTATACTAACTCTATTTAACAAATTACATTTTCCTATACAAAAGAAAATGCCAGAGATACATTTTAAAAGCGATCTTAACGTAATTCTTAAGACGTAAATCATAGCAGTTGGTCTAATTTGTTTAGAGTGTTTGAGAAAATGGCCTCCAGTATAATTGCAGAGAAACAATCGCTAAGCAGATAACAAAACAGAAGGAGGGACGATCAATCATTTTGTCAAATTTGTTTTTAGTTCAACTGTTGAGCAGTGAGAAAATGGTTTTATGCAAATAAAGGTTACAGAAATTAATTATGTTTGGAAATATTTTAAATATTCTAACAAAAACAAATATAAAAGATAGATTGTAATTTGTTAAAATTTAATGAACTAGGTTTTGTTATTAAGACATTTCTACTCTTTCCGCCGAAGTCTCAAGGCATTGCGTGTTGAGTGGCGAAACTTAACGCCGTGCTTCGCCTCGTTACCATAAAAAAAAATGAAAATAATGATTCTCTAGTGTTAATGCCAAATATATAAATATATATTTTATTTAAATTTGAATTCCTCTCCTTTGCTAAGAAGCGCAGTTGAAAACTCGAAGTATTAATGAACAAAATTAAGTCTCAATTCTTATTATAAGATCAAACACGGATTTCCTCTTAGTATCAGATCTATAGATACATATTATATATAACCTATATACTTTAAACTTGACGTCCGAATGACGATAATCTTTATATACTTAGTTTAAATTGATTCTACAATCATTAATAGGTATATTATATACTAATGGACTCGAACGCGGTTACGCCCGCTTGATCTATACGAATATTTATTAAATATATCTATGAAATTATTTTCAGTTTTCAATAAGAACAAACTTTGCAAATCGTTGCTTAGCAACGGTCGCATAGCGACGGTTGTTATTAATATGGCGGAATAAATTACATGTCAAATTAATAAGTATTTTAATATATTGGTATATATCGAAAATATTACATATGAGAAAAAAAAGTATCCTATGTTCATCCCGAGACCCTCAAGTATCTCTATATGAGTATTTTATTACAATTAAATTAGCGGTTTGGTCCTGATTGCGTAAAAGACAGACAGACAGACAGAGTTACTTTCGAATTTATAATATGGATATGGATATAGGCTTACATTGCACCCATAGGATATTGAAAATAAATACAATTTATTTCATAATATAACAAGGGAAAGGAACGCCTAGGTAAATAAACATGATTTGTTTATACTTATTTAATATTATTTGCTACGGAAAAGCTACCGGAAATATTGTTAACTTAATAAAAGGAAATATATGTACGTTTGAAGTTTGATATCAAAATGCAGACAGCGTAAAACCGATTGTATTCAGATTGTATTGTTGGTATGAAAGACATTTTCAAAACTCTATCATGCGGATTGATTTATATTCAACTAAATGTCATCTTTGTTACGGAAGCTTTCGCTCGCTTAAATTTATTTTTATATATATTTTTTCAGCTTCACACTGTATCCCGTATGTTGTAAGAGGGAGCCTAGGGTTAAGACACTCCGCTTCTCACCTTCCGCCGAATTCTAGAGGCATTGTGTGTTGAGTGGCGGACCTCAACACTGCGCTTTGCCTCGATATCAGAGCGAAGAAATGAAAATGGAAATCTAAAATATATATTCTAACATTGTATCTTTCTGACACTGTAAGAATGTGTACAAAGTTTCATGATAATCAGTTGAGTAGTTCTGGCGCGAAAGCGTAACAAACAAACTTACATTCACATTTATGGTATTAATATGATAATTTAACTATACCTATATAAAATCGCGTCTACGTCGATATCGACGTAATGTTCTTTACCAGACCAACCAGTCTGTTTCATTGTAGGAATCTAAGCTTACGAAATTTTAATACATCTATAAATAAATAATCAGTTTCATGCTATATACTGCTAGAAGTGTAGCCAGAGGGAACCATGTTAAGACACTCCATTCTCCACTTTCCACTGAATTTTTCGAGACTGCGTGTTGAGTGGCGGAACTAAACGCCGGGATGCCAGAGATATTATATTTACGAGATATTTATTTATTTAGAGAGATATTCTTTTTAATTTAATAATTCACTTTAAAATAACTTTATATTAGAAGTTTTCAAGTAATATTTCTATCCTTATGCAAACAATAATTACTGCCACAGCCCATAACAACTAAAAAAAAACTATTTATAAAGAAGATTTTTGTATATATTGTTAAAATAACAATTTATTACTCGCTCACTATTATTAAAATAACATTTAAAATTTACAAATATATTTAAAAAAAAAGAAGCACACTCCAGACATAAGCGTGCAGGTGTCGCCTAAACCCGTTCCTCCCGTTACGGCCCTACACGCTAACGGTGCACGCTAGTGAATGCACCATCGGGACTAATTAGCGGCCTAACATAGTATAATGACGTTCTTTCATAAGAATTTCTATTCACTATTTAAATTTAGTCTCTATGTATCTTATTCCAGTATAGGGTGTATATAACAATTTTTGGACATTTTGTGATGTTTTTTTTAATGTCTTCCTCCGTGTTTAGAATTCTGGAGGCGGAACTCAACGTCGCGCTTTGGCTCGTTACCAAAGCGAGGAATTGAACTCATAACCTGTCATATTTACAGTCGCACGCTTGTGACTCTACGACTGGCCCCGATCTGCTTATTTAAAGCATAAAAAATAGATATCTTATATACCACTTGAAAGAAGATAAGCAGAGAGATCCTAACATCAAGACATTAGGATTCTCTGTTCCCTTCTTTCTGGCCGAATTAATTGCGGGTTAAGTGGCGTAAATTTTGCTGGAGCAGGGAAATAAAAATAATTAATTACTCTGAGTGTAGTCAAACCTACAACCATTGCGTTTACAGTCAGACACTGTGACCTCATAGAATATGGTTTTTAATGCAATTCTATTTTCCATAAAATGTAAATTGAGTAGGTTCGATTCCCGCCACGACGCTATAGGTACCTTCGTCGTGATCAAATGTGCGCGTCGGTCACGCTGACGTGCATGCGACCGGTGCGATGGTTTTTTTTTTAAATTTCTATCATCACGATTTCATGACTACAGTTTTATACCATTTATAATCTTAATTTGCAAGTACCTTTGTTATATTTTCGACGTAAACAACGTGTGTATAACCACCTAATATGGGTATCAAATGAAAGAGCTTGATTTGTAAAATGCCATACACCATAAAAAAATCTAGAAGCCTTTAGCGTTTTCAAACCACGTTTCTAAATGGTTCCGTAATCACAAATAAACAATGTGAGATACATATCTGATGAGGTTCTAATTACCTACTATTATCCATAGATTAGTTGGAATATGTTTATTGTGTATAACTGAAAGTGTTAATTGTTCTAGAGTGTTGTTAGCTTCAGATTTACTCTCTAAAATATTTGTTACAAATAGGTGAATCTTGGGAGTTGGAATTTTATTTTGTAATTAAAAAAAATACTTTGCTTATACTATAATGTAAGTAGGCATACTTTCATATATATATATGTACACGTAGTACATAATTAGGAATAAATTTTAATGAACAAAATGCAAGCAAAGTATAAAATATAAGTATGTATATGAAGACGTTTATAAAACTTTAATAGACAAAATGAGATTTAAATCGAATATAGTCTTCATATGTATATAAACTATAACTATTAGATACGAGCAATAACATATTTTTATTGGCTTTAAAAAGCGTCACCGAGAAGCTACTCACAACTAGAGTATAGGTAATCTTTATGTTCGAAAGACTTTAATGACAGACCGTAAAACGAAAACTGTACGATTGAATTTATGCTTTAAAGGAAATTATGATTTAAAAATAGGTTTTGTAGACAGGTCGTAGATTCGATTCCCATTCTAAGAAATGAAATATTTAATTATCTTCGCTCTGGTGTCGAGGCATAGCGCGGTGTTGAGTTAACAAGCAATGTCAACGGAATTCAGTGGAAAATGGAGAGCGGAATGTCTTACATTAGGCCCTCTGCCTACCCTACGTCTATTTACATTGAATGATATAAACATATAGTAAATATATATATTAATCTATCTCAAATACTTGTTAATAGTGGATTGAATGATATAAACATATAGTAAATATATATATTAATCTATCTCAAGTACTCGTTAATTGTGGACATACAATTGAAATAATACAAGTAATGGCCAGTAGCAGCTCTCCATGTAATTGTTCGCGCACAGCTGGTTGACCTTCAGATGAGAAACTGACTTGAATACCACATTACACTGTCGATATAATGTACGATGTGATCTTATTGCGTGGAATGCACTCTGTCGTTTCTTTTAAATCAACTAATAATAGCAAAATAGTAAATACAATTTCAATACATCCACAATGTCGGAATTTAAATATTTTTTATCAGTTTCACGATGTATCCTGCATACAGCAGAGTAGGCAGAGGGAACTTAGTGTTAAGACACTCTGTTTCCCATTTTCTACCCAATTCTGGATGTTATGCGTGTTGAGTGGCGGAACTTAACCTCGCTCTTTCCTTCGACATAAGAGATTATAATACTTATTTAAATATATAGTCATTAGAGAAGATAATAACTTGTTATTAAAGACCATATAGGATATAAATATGTTGCTATGAAATTAAAAATAATTACGAAATTGCTTTCTAGACCTGTTTTTATTATATATCCATTAAAAAAAATCTATAATCGATGATTAAATTGTCGATAATTGACTTCGTCTGAACATTGCCGACATATTTGTTAACTACCGTTAGCCAGGTGGTTTATGGCAACTTGATTAAAATTGCAAATTATTTTTTTTACTTATTGTGTACTGTTTTTTACTTATATTTTATTTTTTTACTTATTTTACTCATACATATATGAACTTTCGTGGGAAAAAAATCCTCCAACCCAATCTAAATTGTTTTGCTTGTATATTAATATATCTATCACAGATTTCATTTTAGGTTTGTAACTGATAACTAAATTAAAAATTAAATTTACTTATTAAGCAAATTTAAATATAGTACCTATAATTTTTTTAGACGTTTTCTAAATAAGTATTTTTCTATATAAGTGTGGAATATTACTTTAAATATATTAAAAAATGTGATAATTTTCTTTTTAATTAAAAAAAAATTCTTTTTAAATAAATAATAATATATAATAATAATAATAAACAAGAAATACAAATGTTTACAGCTATTGTATAGATTTTAGCTTTATAGTATAATATTATAATGTTTAATAAATATTCTATAATTGAATTTCACAAACATAATTTTATATCAAGCACCTCTTCGACAGATTATCATGCTGATGAAAATTAAATTCCATAAAATGAAAATTTGTAGCGTCAAATTAATATACTTAAATGATAGCGTCTATTGGACGTTTAAAATTAATATAAAAATATAGAACTTTATTTCTAATAAATAAATAAATATTTGAATGCTAATATTAATATAAAAACCATTTTAAATACGATATATTATAATAAATCTAAATCAGCTTCTCGCTTTATCCCGCACATAACAGGGTAGGCAGAGGGTTTCTAATTTTCCTTCGAACTATGGAGGCATTGTGGTTTAAGTGGCGGAGCTAAACGCCGCGCCTTGCCGCGAACGGAGCGTTTGCAGTCGCGTTTATGTAATTAGTAATGTGGACAACATTCTACTTAGATCTGTGGTGACGTGCGTCCTCCTTCTACAGGTTTACAACGGTTCTTGCCTTAACATTACCATACATTAGTCCTATGGAGGTAAGGCCAAATGGATACAGAGTTGCGGAATTAGTTACATATTGAGTTCATGAAACTGTAAATGTTTCTATAACCCTCCTCCACCCTCCGCGAATTCTGGGGCATTGCGTATTGAGTGGTGGAACTCAACGCCGCGCTTCACCTCGACACCAGAGCGAAGAAATGGAAATATATTTAATAAATAAATTCATTTTCTCAAGCGGGAATCGAACCCACAACCAGTCGCCTTTACAGTGTCACTTTGTGCCCCGAGTACTCGATTACGTTATATGTGGAGTACAATATTTTATTAACTATGTAAATGCTTAAATGCTGCAATAGCTGAAATTATTTTTTTATGCAAATTATTATTAAAATAAGATCTTTAGGCATCGTTATGTAAAAATGTAATAAAAAAAACTTAAATTTTCTATAATTGCTCGTAAATGTATTTTAGTATATTGGTCAACCTTCTTAAGATGCTCATGGTGTTCAGTTAACGACATTCCATTTAGTCTTGCACAATATTCAAGTGGCACACCTTTATGGTCTAATGCCAAGAAAATTTGTTTTCATGTTGGTATATGGTTGGCATTTATGTACCATATAATGAACGAAAAACTTTATGAAAGTAGACAAAAAAGACATTAAAAAAACAGAATTTAAAGTGGGAATTAAGCATATAACATTCTTTTTGTTCGGCTCTTAATATAAAATTCAATTTTATTATATTATGCTTTTATTTTATTATATACACTTGTACTCCTATATTAGAAGAACGTTGGCAATAAACAATAATACTGTCAATATACGATTTTTTAAATTATGTATGCCTGGGGAACAGAGCTCCCTCTACTTACTCTCCTGTTTGCGGGATACAGCATGAAATTGATCACGCTGATTGACCTAGCCGTGTCGTCCGCGAGCAGGCATGTCAAGAATGTCCTACTTAACTAATTATCCTACTTTAATAAACCTTTCATAGGATAATGTACGAATGCTGATTTGGAAATCTTTTTAAATTATTCCAGTTCGCTCTTGAACTACAAATAAAAATAGCAACCCACGATTGTTTTTATGTGTTAGCTATTAATGTTTTATATTAATTAACTATTGCGCTCAAGGTCGAGGTGCAATATGTCACAACAATTAGAACAATATGTATTAGAATATTAGATAGTTGCGAACATGTAAATGAAATGTTGCTTAGAAAAGTATTAAAATATATATATAACTTTCCTTAGATATTATGCTATTTTAGAGAAATTTTAAAACACATGTTTTGAATTAAAACAGAAAAATAGTCTTCCTTTTTATGGTCGTTTAAAAACATTTTTTTTAAAGGTCATATAAAAAAACCAGTCACTGCATATCGGACTCGCCCGTCGAATGTTCCGTACAGTAAATAAATTGGTACGACAATTTCACGAGTGTAGGTCGACGGGAAGTAAGGTAAACCCTTAAGTTTGTAGGTTAACAATAAGACGTGTTTAATTTCTACATTACTAGGCACATTTTTTAATAAAAATAATTAAAATTAAAAATATATTCTACTAATTAGATGTAAAATATCAATAACTACAAGTACTGCATCAATGGGTGCTTAGTGTAAATTGTAAACGCAGCCAGTTGAGTCGCAGAAAGTAACTAAATGTGCAATAAATGGTACTTTTAGAACTTGATTTTCTTTACTCGAACTGTTTGGAAAGTCGGTTCAGTGCAGTTTTTAACTAGTTTCTTCTCACCATATTAATATTGGATATTTTTATCCAACATTTTAATTCAAACTAGTTTACAATTTTTACCGCGTATCGAATTTTGGGGCCTATATTACGCCTCAACCCCCTTTATCTTCCAGTGAAATTCGGTTCAGCTATTCTGGAGATCAGTACAGACAAACAGAAAGACAGTTATTTTGAAATTACAGACAGACACTTCAAATTTATATATAATATATCGTATAGATATCCTTTTTTGTTTATAAATTACATTTAAAACAAAAAAGGGATATTTTTAATATGGCTGCTAAATAATCTAATATCTGACGTCATTCAAAATATTCTAAGTATAACTGCATACTCAAACGTTATTTATTATAAATATAATAAACATTAATGTAAATCGTATGTACATACATGCAACTACTTATGTAACTAGAATACTTCTATTACTATATAAATAATAATTGCCTTTATATACTTCAACACACAGTCAAGGATTTCTACGAGTTGTGGTTGAAATCCAATACAAATTGAAATGTGAGATTCGCGTGAAGCATTAAATATAATAAAATAATTCTTCTTTACTCGAGCATAGCGGCTGTTATTTACTGTAAGTGCAAAAAGGTTTTATATTTCAAATATTTTTTGTATTTTGCCTCAGTATATTCATATAAATTTTTATGCTAACTAAATAATATTAAGGGAATTCCATATTCTATTTTACAATAAATCGAGTTTAAACGCTTGCTAAGTAATGTTTTAACAACGTAAATTTTATCTTTAGAAAATATAGTAAAATTATATTCTTCTTTGCCTAAAAGTCTTAGAATAATAATAGGCCAAAACATCGCCATATACGAGATTCGAACCTGTACTAGCAACTCAAAAAAAAGTTTATCGTAAAATATAAGTTTATAACTGAAACTTCTTCATACGCCTAACCCAATATACAAAAGTACCTATGTAATAAACGGTTATGTAAGATGAAAGTGATAGTTTGCGCGGACTATAGATTCAATGCTTATGCAAGTAAACCATATAATCTTTGTAAATATACATTACACCGGGTCTCACTATTGAAGCTTTTACTATCCAGTATAAATGTTAAGAACAAAAAATTATTTTGTCTTAAATTATTACATTTTTAAGTATATTGTAAATGCGACAGTTTGTGGGTTCGATTCCGACTCGAGCAAATGAAATATTTAATATTTTTATTTTTTGATAGCGTTTGGCACTCCGTTCTCTCTGACTACCCCGCTAGGGATACAACGTAAAGCTAAGTTAAATTATAATAATTTTGAACTATTGTATAATTAATATAAAAAAGCAGCCATTCGTCTGACACAGTTGAGATATATGATTAGGGCATTAAAAGTTTACTCGGGAGAACTTACATGCAAAAAAAGCGATATGTTTAACCATCTATCACTTTTGCTACTCATAGTTAAGTACTTTAAACATGCAAAAAACTATAGTAATTATTTTTTTAGTCGGTTTTTCTTTGTTTTAAATACAAAAAACTTTATATATAAAATCCTATACTCGATACACGTTAAATTCCTAACATGATTATAGCATAAAAATCGATAGTTTCTGAAGTATTATGATATCATTAAAATACACTATAAAAAAATTAAAACCACTATTTTTGACACGTAAATCTGCCTACATTTACGTATGCATAATTAAAATCTTGTATTAGCATACTTTTCTTGGTTAAAATTCATAGCGTTTCTAGTTTAGCAGAAAGTTGATTATTATATAATATATTTAAATTTTATTGAACACTTTCAAGCCCATGTCTTGCCAAGCCTCTATGATTTTAAATTTACCACTTTAGATATATAAATGTTAATTTATTACATATATGAGTACGTAATAAATTAACATTTATCTCAATATATGAGAAAGCACTAAGCAGGTTACTTTATATCTTTGTGCTGCTTTGAAAACCTATATTATAAAATGACATAATAAAGAATAAATCTTTATAATATATATTTGGCCTTGACTTATACATGATAAAAGATTCAATTTAGAGAGATTATAATATGGAAATGAAGTTTTTTTTTTTCTCATTCAGTACCAGTCACGCAACATCGTCCGAAGCATTGTAAGGTATTAAAATATATCACACCGATGAAATAAATATTCTATTTTGGTTATTAATTCTAATATTATTAGAGTGCTTTTTCGTTTGAATTTGTATAAGGGTGAGGAGTCCCTATAAAAGAGTTCAACGCACGTTTCCGCATTGTTTTAAAGCGTTGAAGCGATTACAGGATATATTCATCATCGCTTTTAATTAGCTTTAAGTTTTTTGATCATAAATTTGTAAAAAAAAGCTATGTAACTAATATGATAAGCTGTTTTACCGGTTTTCCTAAATTCACTTAAAGTGGGTCACTTTTAATAGTGTTTACACAATTATGACGTGAATAATGTTAACTTGTTTGCAGATATATATATATATATATATATTTAATTAAACATTTATATTCTTAACACCTTGAAATATATATTTTGTATATACTATAAAAGAATATCTATATTATTCCTGTCAATAAAATCTATGAGAATAATTATATTTAAAAACATTTAGAGAAGCAATGACGTGGTCTCGCCCACATAAATCCCGCTGACATTCAAATAGACAGACACGAGAAACAGTATGCAAATAACATATATTATGAAGCAGACCTTTTTAACGCGAATAATTCTCTCGACGACAGCGATGTAGGGCAGTGTAATGACGTATACCGGAAAGAAATCACAACAATAACACTTTCATACACTCACAACACTTAATAGAATCCACACTTCGGTAATTTCTCAACTGTTCTTCTATCTAAAGAACAGAGAGTTAGTACACAAGTATTATAAGGCAAGTTTAAATTGAGTTAGCACATATGCGGAGGAATAAGCGGCGAAACTGCATTTTATACGCCGAGGCGACGCCTCGTTCGAATGCGACTGCGGCCCGAATGTCAGGCGCGGGCCGCGAGCTGCGCGGGCGCTGCCTCGTGACGTCACCCAGGTATTCAAAATGGCGGCGTGGAATTCGAGAGCCTACGTACCGTCAACATTTAATTATATTTTTCTTAGGTAGTGTGCAATAAAATTTTGATTAAGCATTATATTTGAATTAATAGTAATTGTATGTAATATGTCATATTACTTAAATGCGTAAATTATTTAGTTATAATTATTATACATATATGCATATTTGAATTTTGATTTCGTAAGCTTAAATTTTTATAAGCATTTAGTGCTACATTTAGTGCTGCTAGTGCTTTTTATAACGATAATTGGATTTCTCACACACTATAAATACGTATAATATAGTGGCGTGTTGTCTCTACAAAGCCCCTTTCACTAACACGAATGAGATAGTCAGATATGTATTCGTTCCAATGAATGAATGGCTGGCAATAGAAAGGGACAGACAAGATGTGGACAGCCTTCGGAATAAGCCAATTCCAACTTTTACCCTAGAACCGTCTCGTCACAAACCGGGCAGATTTCTAGAAATTTCTAAAAGCTTAATTTCAAAATTTTTCTTGGAAAATCACTCGTAAAGTAGTTTTATTACAATAATTAAGTACGTGTTAAATAATTAGTAAATTACGCTTTAAATTATTTATTATATAATTTTAATATTGCTTTGACATAGTTATAAAATTAATAATGTATCTAAAACAAATCTATTTTCTTATTATCCTAATTTATAGCAAATATATGTGTATTAAAATATTAACAACAATATGATTTTCTGTATAAATATAATGGGTAATCGGAGTAATCTACGTTGCAAAAAAGTGACGTAATATTATATTCACAGCAAGAAAGTTGAAGTTTCATACAAACTTTCGACCCCAAAAACAACCCCTTAGAAGTCGAATATTGCAAATTCCCGTCTTAGCGAGCACCTACGTCCTATAAGTAACTCCTATGCAAAATTTGAGATTCCTAGCACATGTAGTTTCTGAGATTTCGTGATGAGTGAGTGACCTTTCGATTTTATATATATAGATAGATATATATGAATAATATATTTTTTTCACATATAACAACCTCCACATGTGTATAGATGGTGAAAATTTAGTTAACAAAATGTCAAAAAAATATTCATAATAAATAAAAATATAAATATATTAAGTTTTTTTCTATCCTTATTATCGCCATCTGCTACTGAATTTTTTTAACAACATAAACGTACATGGCCTAGACATTAAAGGTTTTTTTTCTTTTGTTCCGTCTAGACTTGTGAGAATGTATGGCAATTTATTTAGTTATTCAGTGCTCATTGATCTGTCAGTCACAACGCTATAATAAATGCCTACTATAATTTTTGTCTCTGCTCTTTTATGGAGCAGCTAGCTTAAATTATATAATTAAAAAATAATAATCAACTTCACGCTGTATGACGCATACAGCAGTGTAGGCAAAGGGAACCTAGTGTTTAGACACTCCGTTCCGCACTTTCCGCCTAATTTTTTTCGAAGCATTGCTTATGGAGTGGCTTCAACTGCTGGATTTATAATATTTTATAACAGCATACGACTATGAATATTCATATGTTTATTTGTAAAGATAGAACGGTCAAATAGCGAAGTATTATTAAAAAAATGTTTTAAATACTTAACAGTAATAAGAAACAAACTATTCCTTCTAATTAAGTTTTGCTGTTCGAGTCGATTTTCTCCTCAAAAGTCCTTAAGTCCTTATGCAGTATTAAAGTGCAGACTCAAACTTTGTAATGTAAAGATGAGCTTTTGTAACTTGAAGTTCGTTTGTCATATTTTATAGAATAATTGAGTTGCAAGTTGCTTCGGTGATTAATGATGTAAAAATTAAATTAAATAAGCTTCACGCTGTATCCCGCACACAGCAGGGTTGGCAGAGGGAACCTATTGTAACACTCCGTTTCCCACTTTCTACCCAATTCTGGTATTGCGTGTTGAGTGGCAGAACTCAACGCCGCGTTTTGTCTCGACACCAGAGCGAAGAAATAGAAGTATAAATTTAAATAAATATTTCATCTCTTTGAGTGGGGATGGAACCCACAACCAGTCGGTTTTACAGTCACACTTTGTGCCTCTGCGCTACGACTGACCTCAATTATTAATTTGGCCTTCCCTGTTGTATATGGGATACATAAAGAGGGAACCTAGTGTTAAGACATTCCGATCTCCATTTCTCCCGTTCTGCCGGACGCTACGCTTTGTCTCAACACCAGAGCGAAGAAAGGAAAATATTAAATATTTCATTCCCTTCACAACTTTTTACATTGAATTTATATTTAGCATAAGTGACTTATCATAAAAGTGGAACGTAACTCCATGGGTTTGGACCAAAAGTTGGGCTCAAAGAATTAGTATTTTAGTATTTTCTCTGCAAAAGGTCAAATTGCGGCACAGTTCAGATGTTAATAGAACATTGTAGCTGTAGCCTCGCAAGTAAGCTGTTGAGCACGTATAGTTTGTTTTGTTCCAAATTTTCTTCCAGATCATGTCGATTTGCTTGTTTGCCGAAATAATATAATGGCGAGGGAATACAGTTACTTATAAATTATTATTTTTGAGATATGTTATAAATATTATATGGCAATTATATATCTATACCAGGTTTTAAAACCCACTGGTCTATAGTTTTAAATAAATATGAAGTAAATTCAGCAGAAAGTGGGGAACGGGAGTGTTTTAACACTAGCTTTCCAGGTTTCCTCTGTCTACCCTACTATGGGCAAGGTATAGTGGTAATAATAATAAAAAAAGTAAATTCAGTTAATATCGCTATCGTTTATAAATATTTTAATTCTAACTATGATATTAAAAATAACTATTTGTACTCCTCTCTCTTAGACGACTTTCACAGTCTAATCAGACTTATTATTTTATTTACAATGCGTGCACACCGTATTACACGCTTTACTTAGGAAAAGCTTACTTTCTTTTATACTTATCTAAAATCGTGAAGATAAAGACGTACCTAACAATTAACATATAAAAATATAAATTTTAAACGCCTAGTGTTATTTATTACAGACTAGCGACCCCCTTGCGGCTTCGCCCGCTTTAACTACTGGATTATTAATATAATGTATGTTTGCAAAGCACTTAAGATAATGTGAAAATTAATTAAGCCCTAATGCAACCCGCATGTTCGTAGTTTCAATAAGGATTTTCCAATTGTTTTACACAGCAAGGATTTTTTAGTAGGTACCGTAATTTTAAATCTGTGCTACTGATCTTTTCAAGTACTTATTAAAATATATTTAAATGACTATTTTTAAACGGAAGAAATTATAAACAAAATCCTACCTACTAATAACTACTAAAAAAAATATGAAACCAAATATATCGCGCTGAAATAATACATTCAACTCCAATTATCCAATACGTGCAAACGCATCTAAATTTTCGTTGCTATAAGGGCAGGCGGTTTTCGAGCTTGTGGTTAATGCTGAAGAGAGTATTCTGTCCCTGATGAAAAGCAAGCACTATGTTGCTGCCTGTGAGGAAAATTAAATAGAATGCATCGGCCGGGAATCGCACCCGGGCCGCCCGCGTGGCAGGCGAGCATTCTACCACTGAACCACCGATGCGTGTAAGGCATGGCGAGTGGCGAGCCGTTTCGCAGCAAGAATTTTTTGATATTGTAACTTCTAAAGTACTTATTAAAATGAAAAACAGTAAAAGACAGTTTTGATCTACATTAAATGGCCAACGTAACTAATATTCTTATTTATATGCCGAGAGTAAGGGATAAGTGAAACTTGACTCGATACAGTTGATGTGTAAACGGCGTGATGTGTCAACGATTAAATGTGTTTTTCTCTAAAACTATTCGCAATTTCGAAATTGTGTAAAAAGCAAATTTTATCTTCGTTTAACGTAGAAATTTAATAAAGTATTTTAAAGGATAAGGATTAATACCATTATGGAAAAATATCGCTTACAATAAAAAATATATTGAAATTATTATTTTTAGACAGAAATATGATCACTACACGTTATTCTTAAAAGATAAAAATATGCTCTCCCGGACTTTTTTTTAGATCTTATTAAGAGGAATAATACTCCAGTACATTATTTTCATGTAGTACTTACCATTAGAGCAGCGCATGCGCGAAAGTGTCTCAACGGGTAGGACTTTATACACATTTATCGTATTTATGTTAATTTACATAAGAATTTACAAATAATAAACTATATATAAACCTTCCCTGAGAAATACTCGACCTAATGGTGAAAACCGCATAAAAATCCGTTGGGTGGTTTAGAAGAAGAAGAGTTAGAAAGTTCAGACAGACACGAAAAGCGACTTTGTTTTATAAGATATAGGATATGCATATCTGTAAAGATAATTATTTGAGTTTTTTGTTTACACTATTTTATATTTATAAATATATTTTATTAAGGAATCATGACGAAGAGGCACAAGCATGTGACTGTAAACACGAAAGGTTGTGGGTTCGATTTCCACTCGAGGAAATGAATTATTTAATATTTTTAATTACCTCGCTCTGGTAACGAGGCAAAGTAGAACACTGAGTTCCGCTACTCTACATGCAATGCTGCCATATTTCGGCGGAGAGTACGTAAGTAGTAACGCTGTTAAATTAAACATTAAGAAAATATACGATTTTTAGTAAAATCAACGATAATTTAGATTTAAGATACTTCTAGTGACTAGCGAGACTATATGTCTTTTATATAAAAGAGATCTTTTTAAAAACATCTTCGTGAAATTGAATTTATTTGGTAGACGGGCCGATGAAAAGAGTAAGTGAAGGCGAGCACAGCGCTCTCAACGTTGCAATGTATTTGTGTCCGTTGGTGCATTACGTCGTACAAATTGTGATATTTTAAAAATATTTTCTATTGGACATCTAAACTTTAAAAAGCATATAAATTATAAAAAAAATATATTTTTATATGAAATATTTACTGGATCATTTTAATGTATATTTAACTGTTTTTTTTTAATAAGCACTAATAATAATTTCCATCAAAATGTGATGAAGAACGAAGATGAAGAAGCACTTTCGTATATTTATTACTAGTTTTTGTCTGTGACTTCATCCATGTGGTAAATGAACATTTTGTATGACATATGACATATTCTAAGCGTACCTCAGAAAAAAGTGAGTTAAACTGAAAAAGATTTTCTTTTTTTATATTACACAACAGAATAATATTTTTTCAATTCAAATCAGCATACAACTAAATTTTTCAACTTTATAATATCAATTTAAGTATATTTTGGTTTATTTTCGCTGTTATGTATAATAAATGAATAAAAATTTTATGAAACAATAACTCACCAGGAACGTGTTCATCGTTGAAAGTGACCCGGACGGAGTGCGCTCGTAGTACGCGCGGTGTAAACGCTGCTACGTATTTGTGGCCACCGAGCGGTCTCACCGAGCTGGCCACCAATGTGCCATTACCACCAGACACTTCTAACTCCAGCTGACCAGGTCCAGCAGCGCTTGCGTCAACTGTTTAATAGTATATCTTATGTTGTTACAGTAATTTTACGTATATTAATAATATTTTAATATTTTCTTCGCTCTGGTAAGACAAAAGCTTCGCCACTCAACACGCAATGCCTTTAAAATGGCGGGAAGTGGGAACCAGAGTGTTTTAACAATAGGTTCCTTCTGCCTACACCGCTATATAGGGATATCGCGTGAAGCTAAAAAAATATACTAGTCACATATTTAAATAACAAAATGCAATATCTATTATAATAATCATAAAATAAAGTCATTTTTCTGTAATATTTTTTATTACGTTGTTAATAATTTTTTTTTAATTAAGTAAACCTTTTTAACACGTTATAAAAATAACAAAAATAAATAAAAATAAATCAGCTTCACGCACACAGCTGGGTAGGCAGAGAGAACCTAGTGTTAAGACCGTTCCTCACTTTCTGCCGAATTCTTGCGTGTTGAGTTGATGGAAACATAAACGTAAATAAATATTTCACTTCCTCGAGTGGGGATCGAACCCACAACCGCCGCGTTACAGTCACACCCTTGTGCACAAATAATTATATTCGAAACAGCTAAACTCATTGCAATTAATATTACCTATAAATTCAACAGGTTGTCCCTCTATTCCTTTGTACGTTGGTTTTATGACTATTCCTTTTGCGCCTTTATTGTTATCCCTTTGAATTGGTCTAGAACAAGTAAAACATTCATTAGAATAAAATCACATAGACATTAGTCGTTAACTCTGTATATAAAGAAAATAGGAATAATTATTCGAATCTGAATTGTATTATGCTATTGTCTATTTGGTATTATTGGTATATTTTGTTTTATTTAGATTTTCTCTGTATCTCGTCAATAGCAGGGAAAGTTAGAGTTCAGACACTCCGTTCACTTTATGCCGCTCGGAGCACTTTATGTGGATCCCTTAAGTGGCGGAATTTAACGTAACTAAGTTTTTTTAACTTTGGAAATTATTTACCAAACTATACAATTATATTTTACTAGCGGCCCGCCTACCTTATTATTAATTTCGGCCAACTACTTTGTCATTAATTTCTGTCTCCATGAGTACCTACGTCCTATAAGTGACGTCCATGCAAAATTTGAGACTCCTACCATTTGTAGTAACGAAGTTTCATACAAACTTTCAACCCCAAAAACAACCCCTCAGAAGTCGAATATTGCAAATTCCCGTCTTAGCGAGCACCTACGTCCTATAAATAACTCCTATGCAAAATTTGAGATTCCTAGCACATGTAGTTTCTGAGATTTCGTGATGAGTGAGTGACCTTTCGATTTTATATATACCTATAGATAAATAATTCTATTATGAAGGCATGTTTTATTTACTATTATTTTTCTAATAACGACTAGGATACAGATATAAATAACATCAATTTGTAAGTAGACCAATAGGGAATCTTAAACTCCAGCAGCAGGTACGGATTGTAGAATTTATAACATCGAGACCTCGTTCCTTCGTACAGGCGCTTTATATTTTCTTTATGGACTTCTTATTTTATTACTTGCGGTCGTTTCAATCTTACATCGATACCAATTTATTTATGAAGACAAAAGAAATAATATTAGAAATTGTTGTTTTTCTAAATGGTCTTTAAAAATATATTGTTAAAATTGTTGTTTTATTAAAATTGGGTAGGCAGTCTCTTGAAACTAATTATAGTTTCAGTTTTAAATACAATAAGTGCCTACCATAAAAAAGATTAAATTTTATGCTTTTATTAATTTAGTAACGACTCGTCCATAGCTTTGCCAAGTTGAACTACACGGTTATTTATATAACAAAATTGTATACATTTTTATTATACTTACAAAGGCTGTATATGAAAATCAATATCCTATATTAGGAAAAACTTAATTTACCTGAAACGGGCATGTGCTGCGTCCGTCTCAGTGCGGGCCCCCCCGGTCGGGTCACGGGAGGGCCTATTGGATAAAAAAGACTGCTGTTGTTGGTGTTTCTCTTCCACACTGCTGTAGGAAGAGTCCCTCACTACGTAAGAGCTCTCTCGAACTTCACGTTTGGTGATTTCTTGCTAGAAGTTGAATGGTTTTATTTAAATAAGAAAAAAATATATAATTAAGGTAGGGTATTCATAGGTAAATATTATTGGTAATTTTTAATATACTTATGCATATAAGTAAAATATTAATATTATTTATTAATATTTTAATTTCTTCGCTCTGGTATCAAGACAAAAGCGCAGCGTTGATTTCCGCCGCTTAACACGCAATGATTCGAAAATTCGACGGAAAATTGGAAACGGAGTGTTTTAACATTAGGTTCCCTCTGCCCACCTTGCTATATGCGGAATACAGCGCGAAGCTTTTAAATCTAAGAAAAAAGAAACACGTGAAAATTGTAAAGTAACTTTTCATTAATTCTGTTAACGAGTCCAATTTATACAAAATGACTAATTTACTTACCCGACTCGTGTACGTGTCCGAGTCCCGCTCGTCGACCAACCGGTCTAGATGCCGGTTGAAGGAGTCGCGCGAGAAATCGCTGAACTTGTTCAACTGAGTATTACGTTGTGTTTCCCGATCTAGAGTATTTTGTCCATACCGATCGCTTGTTGAGTCGAGGCTGTCGAAATATATTTTACGTTTAACGAATTTCGTTGGCTACAGTTCTCAAATAACATTTCTGCCTAAAGGCTTTGGATTCATTTCCGGAATATTTATTCTGGTTTTGCGTCGATATCTTGAAATTATAAAGGTGTACCGAAATCAAAAATGGAAATTGATGTTATTTTCATTTTTGATTTCTGATCAGTGAAAAGAAAACAAAAATAATTAAAGAAATAACTTTGATATATCCAAAATAAACATAAATAACATGACGCACCTACTATTACTGAACATCTTCCTAGTGGTTTCGACAGTATCCCATGAATCATTCCGCAAACGATGTGGTTTCCCCCCGGGATCTCCTGTATCTGCAGAGACTGGTAAACGAACAGATGAATTAAATAGTCGCAGTTTATTAGGTATTGCATTAACCAATATTGCAAGTAGTACATTTAAATAATACAAAATTCCTAATAACTTATTGCTATTTAAATAAAACAATGCCTACTTGGACTTCCATATCTTTTTAATCGATCAGTTTCGAGTGATGAAAGTGGGCTGCTCTGATCGAGATTATCTTGGGATCCGCTATATGAGCTGTACATCTTATAGTTTGATCGCTTTTCTACCGTCCGCTTTGTTGTTGTGACGGGGCTGTATCGATCGGTGGGGCTATTGACGCTGTTAAAAAGCAAAAACATTTGTAATACTTTTAAAAGGGTCAGGCCAGGTTTTGAGGCCAGTCATGGCGCAGGGGCACACGCGTCTGTGACTGATTGTGGGTTCAATTCCAGCGAGGATATGAAATAGGTGATATTATCATTTCTTCGCTCTCGTGATGTGGCAATGCGCGGCGTTAAGTTCCATCATTCAACACGAAATAGCTTCCGAATTCCGCGGAAAGTGGAGAACAGAGTGTCTTAACATTAGGTTCCCTCTATCTACCCTGCTGTGAGCAGGATACAGCTTGAAGCTTATTTAATTTGATTTTAAATATAGTTCCATAAAGTGTAGTGTTGCATAGAGTAATCACGAAGTTCATTAATTTATTCCCAAAATTAATTATGTATGTCAGACGCAACATGTCAACACAAATTGCGTATATTAGACACGCCAATCATCCTTTACAAGTCGGATATTTGTAACGTAGGCTCCGAATATCACCTACCGATTAATTGGACTGGCAGTTCTGTTCAAAGGACTATCTTTCCTCGTTAGCGGGCTCGTCCGACCGATAGGACTGGTCGCCCTATATGGACTGCTTGCCCTGTATGGGCTGCTAGCTCTGTATGGGCTGCTCGATCTGGCAAAATCGAGTCGTGATCCGTTTCCCAGATGTTTTGACGTTATTGGGCTGGCGGTCCGGTTGCGAGAGCTCTCCGAATCGTATGTGGTGAAATTCTCCCTTTTATTTAATCTAGAATTTGTATACGAATCGGTGGTGTCAAAACTTTTTTCTTTTATGTCAGTTCCAAATGAAGATTTGTAATAATCCGACGGGTTCCGTCGCTCTTCTCTGCGATCTATTGAGCTCGTACTATGCTTTGTGTTCGTTTCATATAAATTGTAGTTATTGTGGGGACTTTCCGATCTCAGTCTAGTAACTGAAAATAATAAACTAAGATGATATATTTATTCAAAAGAATTTCTTTATAAAATTTGTTCTTCTGAAATCTGAAATAATGATATTACCCGGGCTAGCAATTCTTGTATAAGATGGACTGGCACTGTCTCTTGGCTTTTTCGATCTCGATCCCACGCGAAAGACATGAGGTGATCCATGAACGTCATAGCCATTGAAATAAATATACAACTGAAATATAAAATACAAAACATATATTTTCATTTCAAATCATTATAATAGATATTATAAATCTTTGTATAGACTAAAGTATCTATCTATCTTTAAAATAAAGGTTTTTTTAAAAAGATAGTAAAATAATGTTAATTATTTGAGTTATGGCAAAACCTTTTAGACTTCAATTTTATACATTTGATGATTTTCACGTTAGTCTATAAAACAGTTTTCTTTGACTGTATTAAATGTTTACAAATGTGAAAGAACATAATTAACTTAAAAATAAATGTTTATATATATTTCGAATGCTGAAATAAATAAATTACTTCCATTTCATATTACTCACTCTATGCTTGCCTGGCGCTTTAGGCATAAAAGTTGCACGATATTTTGTCGATGACAATTTTTCTAAAGCGCACATGACACTTCTCTTATCGTGAACAATGTCTAGTTGCAGATCTCCTTTGACTCCACATCCGCTGGTGTCCAACTCAAATGAGTGAGGTTTTAGTGGTTCAGCACCTTCCAGTGCTCCAGCGCTTAAACGTACTCCAGCTGGATCAAAAACTTCACAGGTAAAAGGACCACCCTAAAGAAAAGAAAATATCAAAATATTTATTTACTTTATTTTACTCGTGCACATCGCTAAATCGTCAATAAACCAACGCTATAGGATAAATATTTTATGGCCACGTACAGAAGTTAAATAAATACATACAAATATGTATAAATATAGTTAATATAAAAAATACTCTTTTCAAACCTACAAACCTGAATATGTTCTCCTTTGTAAGTAATAGCTATCGTCCAGACGCCAGCTTCGTCAGGTTGAAATGTTGCACTTGAAGCTGTAGTTCCTGGAGCTGATGGTGGAGGATGGCGGGCTTTTAGGGGAACTGCTCGACCGCTTGGTGAATGTGCTGTCACATCTATATCTTCTCGTCTTGGTGCGCCTATGTAATTTGACAATTTATGTTAAATCATTCAATATTATTAACTCCAGCAAAAATATACATATATTGAATTTTGAAAAATATATATTGTTACACAAGATTGACATAAGATTTTTAAGACATTACCTGTGGCGCTAACTAGTACTTCTACAATGCTGCCTGCTGCACAAGGGGCCATGCCTGGTGGTGGAACTGATACCAACCGGGGCAATGCTCGGAAGAAATATCTTCCATCCACTCTATAAATAAATACTTGGTATAAATAACATAGAAATAATACGCTACAGTATCTACTATAGCAAATGTACGATAAAATCAACAATCATAAATTAACTTTTAATAACCCTGTTAATGTTTAATTGTTCGTGACTTCATTAGGTACCTATAATATTCTATTCTTTTCTTTGTTTACTTTTGTATATAATGTTCTCAATTTACAATACCTGATGTCATCAACGGTGAGCACAATTTCATGCATGCCTGCGTGTTCAGGGACAAACTCGCCCGCTCCTTTAGAGTCCAGCTTTAGTCTGGTTTCTTGTTCCAGAGGATTAACTATCGAGACCTTTACTTCTGACATTGATAGTTCTTGAGTTATGCTTTCCACTTTGATGTAAGTCTGAAACCAAAATGCATGAGGTATATTTATAGGCATTTAAAATTTAGAAATAAACAAATATTCAACACATTGCTTGTGTTGAGGAGCGAAATTTAATGGCGGAACTAAACGCCGGGTTTTTGCCATGGTGCCAGAGTGAAGAAATGAAAATTTTAATTAATATTAATTCATTCTCTAGGTAATGAGCCAACAAATGTTGCGTTACAGTCGAGCCCTGGCGCCAAGATGGCCTCATACAATTTAGCAATTTAAATATAATCCGAGGTCCTTCTTCATTCAATTAATAAATAGCACATTGGTGCAACTTGATTTTTTAAACTTTAGTTGTTCTACTATAGCCTTTCGTCAAATGTTCCAGATATTTAACTTTTATATATTTTTTCAGCTTCATAATATATCTCCCGCAAGTAGCAGTGTGGGCAGAGGGAGCTTAGTATTAGGACACTCCGCTATCACTATTTTTCACTTAAAAAAATATAATAGAATACAATAGAAAATAAAAATGTTTTAATTTTAGCTTTCAATTATCTCATGTCTATCAAAACTTGTCTATCTTACAAACAAAGTAACATAAAAATATGTATGAAAGAATTGAATCCCATTAAGAAGATAAATATAAGAATATAATACTAACCGTTTCTCCAACTCTTCCTGAAGTCGAGTCAAGAGCTACTCGTAGCATGTCATGTACAGGCGCTCGTGGCGGCACGTTGCGGAACTGCGTGGCCCACGTCATCACACCCAGATGCTCTCCGTCACTTTGACTCATGTCTTTGGCTGAGACAACGGGCTGGACACCTAAAATTTGAACAATTTAGTTATTTAAAAATATATATGTCTCCCAGCCGTTATTAGAATTTGGTGTAGAGTTTAGTTTTCTGTAAGTATCCATACCTATATTATAAATTCGAAAGTAACTCTGTCTGTCTGTCTGTCTGTCTGTCTTTTACGCAATCAGGGCCAAACCGCTAATTTAATTGTGATAAAATACTCATAAAGAGATACTTGAGGGTCTCGGGATGAACATAGGATACTTTTTTTTCTCATATTTGTAATATTTTCGATATATACCAATATATTAAAATACTTATTAATTTGACATGCAATTTATTCCGCCATGTTAATAATAATCGACGTTGCTAAGCAACGATTTGCAAAGTTTGTTGTTAGAAAACGTCACCCAAAATGAGCTTGCCTAACGCATCTCTCTATTGAAAACTGAAAATAATTTCATAAATATATTTAATAAATATTCGTATAGTTCAAGCGGGCGTAGCCGCGTACGGGCACACTAGTATAAAATATATTTAAATCTGCAAGCACAATAAGAACGGAGTATCTTAACACTAGGTTCCCAGGTTCCTTTTGCCTGCATGTGTGGAATACAGCGTGTATTTATTGTTTAATATTCCGAAACGGAATTACGAACGCCAGAACTAGAATTATTGTAGTCCTACCAAATGGGCAATCAGACGTTTATTTTCCCTGGAGTACAGTTTGTATTTAGATCGAAGAGGCGTAATAATATACTGCAATATTAGTTTTGGCGTCCGCTATGTATATTATATGCTAACTAGAATTTTCCGTGCTGTTAATCAATTACGTTTAACATGATCTATACTCACATATAAACAGTTAAAAAATTATGTCTGTACATACTAATCCTAATAAAAATAAAAATCAGCTAGCGAGCGAATCAGCGAGTAGTAGCTATTAAATCTGGATAGGATCTAGGCTGTATTTGATTTTGAAGACTGTGCCAGTCTTGCACACACACACACACTCACAAAATGCAAATTTAGCGTAAAAATTAATGGAGAACGGAGAGTTTTACTTAACATACTGTTGCCTCTGCCAACCTTGCTATATACCGTACAAAACATGAAATAAAAATAATTACCAAGCTTTTTGCCAGCATCTATAGCCATCTGGCAGTTTTCTTCCCATCTCGCTGGGTCTCGCCTTAGTCTGCTCGGTGGTGGTGCGGGACCTCCCATCGATCTCACTAGCTCGTTCGCTACACGACCGTCGTTCCAATCCGTCTGAATTACAATAAAAAAATTGGTGCTTAATTGAGTTAGTTAAGTTAAAGATAATAATTTATTTAAAGTTAAAGTTAAAAAATCAGCTTCACGCTGTATCCCGCACACAGTAGAGTAGGCAGAGAGAGGGAACCTAGTGTTAAGTCGCTCCGTTGCCCATTTTCTGCCGAATTTTGGAGGCATTACGTGTTGATTCAACTCAACGAGCGAAGCGAGAGCGAAGAAATGGAAATATAAACGTAAACAAATATTTCTAAAGTCAAAGTTATTTACATAAAATTATTAGCTTCACAATCTAAATATTTAAACGTAGGATTGCCAGCATAGCATAGCTGGATCAAAATCATAATTACGTGATTTCTACGTGCCTATGTCCATCGAAACGCTACATCAATTGAAAATATGTAATCACTAATTAATATGAAACCACAATAGTCCACTCTATACTAAAACTATACCAAATTTGTAACTGCGGTTAATCTGCGAACTAACATTCAACTAACTATTTAAGTGCTTTTAATTTATGTTACTATTTTATGTTGCGAAAACAAGCAATCGTTGCGAAAAAAACAAAACAATTAATTAACACGCAATTATGATGAACTTTCTAAGTGCTCTATGTATTATGATATTTATTAGAAACAGAAATATCTTCGTTTTGCCTTAGGGGCATAAAGTGTGACTATACACCTGACTGGTTGTGGGTTCGATGCCGATATTTTCATTTCTATAAACGCAATGCTTCCAGAATTCAGTAGAAAGTGGGGAACGCAGTGTCTTAACACTAGGTTCACTCTGCCTACTCTACTATAAACAGCGTGAAGCGGAATAGTAATATCTTTGGTACGTGCCATACATATTATAGTTTGTTTGTTTTTCCAAGATCTTGCATCGTATCCCGTTAGTTATGCGTTATATAACAGCTTTGTTGTGTTAATGTCGATATCCGATATTAGTTTGCAATACAACTTTCCTGTTTACTGTCCATTTGAAATAATACACTCAATATGTGGTTATTGGTTAGCCAATTTAAATATAAACAGTTTTTAAAAATAAAAAAATCAGCTTCACGCTGTATCCCGCATAACCGCAGGATACGCAAAGGGAACCTATTGTTAAGACACTCCGTTCCCCACTTTTCGCTGAATTTTCCAAGGCTTTTATCTTGGTGTCAGACTGAAGAAAAGCAAATTTTAATAAAATAATAATTAATTCCCTCAAATGGCGATCGAACCCACAACAGTCGCGTTAATCACATATTTGTGTTCCTGCTCCACTACGGCTTCTCATATTTTATAAACGCATTTTTTTTTCAAAATTTATATTTTATATATTACAAGTTTATTCATATTAAAAATATAATAAGTTTCTTACCGTAAAATTACTGATTGGTCTTTCCAAACGAGAATTGACCCAATCCAATGTTGATTTAACACCTGTTGAATCTGGTTTCATAAAGTATGACAGGTACGTCATACCGGACAGCTCATCGAGCCATGGTGAAGCCAAGTACTCTGGTTCCAATACCATGGGCACATCAAGTTCTCTATGGGCAAGCTTCATGGCCCTTCTGCAGTTCTCTATAGCTTCGTGACGATCTGAAATATTTTTTAAAATATTTTTATTGTAAGTTTAGTAAGCATAATTTTTAAAATATGAAGGAGAGCAGGGGCACAAAATGTTAGTGTAAACGTGACTGGTTGTGGGTTCGATCCCCTCTCGAGAAAATGAAATATTTATTGAAATATATATTTTCATATTTTCGCTCTGGTGTCGAGGCAAAATGTGTTTCCGCCATTCAAAATGTAATGCCTCTAGAATTCGGCGGAAAGTAAGAAAAAGAGTGTCTTACCACTAGGTTTCCCTTGCCCATCCTGCTGGGATATAGCGTGAAGGTGATTTATTTTAATTTTAAATAAACAGCCGAAGAACTGTAAGCTACAGTTATAGGTTTTAATCTCAGCCTATAGGTAATATTTATATTGAAAATGTGTTTTAGTTAGTAGAGTGTTGTGCAATTTTTATCGCTTAACTTTTAATTTTTATTATAATAATATGTAAATATGAGAAATTTTATTTACATTGTATTGTGTATACATGAGCAAGCCAATTATTTGTAAAATCTGTACAATTTGTATTCAACTGTATTTATTTATTTATGAATTTACTTTATTTAAATTACGTATGTTTTCCTTTCATTTATGATACATGAGAACAATTTTTTTTACCTTCACGCTGTATCCCGCACACAGTAGGTAGAGGTAACCTAGTGTTAAGACACTCCGGTCTCCATTATCTGCCGAATTTTGTGAGGCATTGCGTGTTGAATGGCGAAGTTCAATGGCACACTTTACCTCGACATCAGAGCGAAAACAATAGAGTACTCGAGTGGGAATCGAACCCAGAACTTGTCGCATTCATAGTCACACGCTTGTGACTGGCCTCGATTTAATCGAAAATAATGTTAGTAAAATGAATATCTTATAGGACTTTGACTTAGAGGTCTTATAATTCTTAATCTAATATTGTAAAGATTTTCTTATATTAGATATTTTAAAATATAAATTAAAACTAACTAAGTTCTTTCCAATTCGGGAAAATGCCAGGTTTGCAGTAGTCGAGGAGAGCCGACAAAAGCACCCCGCTGTTCCAATCTGTAGTGAGATTACCGACGCGGCACTCTGGTAAAGCTGATTGTAACCATGATAACATAAGTTTTCTGTAAAAAAAATATTCATTTTTGATTTTTTTTCTAATTTTTATATATTTTTTCTATGCATATGAATTCATCATTTTTATTTCTGTCTGTACATGCACAATTTTTGAACTACTTGACCGATATGTATAAAACTCTTTGTTATGTAACTGTTATGGCTGAGCCAGGATCTAGGCTATATTTGACATTGAAGACTTCAACACTTGATGATGAAAGATTTAACCATAATTAAACTTTAACTAGATTTAAATATAATTAAACTACATATATAAAAAAAACCCGCCGCCAGAAATGGCCACTTATTATTTAACAAGTAAAGACTTGTTAATGTACTTAAATATCCACCTACATGAACATATAAGACATAGTTTCACAAGAACTAAAACATGTGAATTATATAAAGCATAGGATATAACGCAACCAGTGGTTGTGTGCGCGGGCGCAGGCGTGCCGTGCTAATTGCCCGGTCTCGAGTTGCTTCGGTGCGTCGCGTCGTGTTGAGTACGAACCCACGTAATACAGTTATCTATTATAACCGCCGATTTACAATGTGAATTTGATAATTATAGCAGATAGTCATTTTAAAACGGTATACAAAAAATGTAAGCAGAGGTTTTTATGTTTGTCTTGATTGCCAATCAAAGTCAGTCAAAGCAAGTCAGTGTCTGAATGTAAAAACGATGGTTGTGGGTTCGATTTCTACTCAGATTTTCTCTTGATATCTCTCCGGTCTGTTAGACGTAGAGTATCTTGGAAATTGGGCGGAAAGTGGAGAATGGAGTGTGTTACCAGTACTATGCCTATATGTTTTTAAAACATGATGCCATGATAATGTTTGTCTTACCTAGGTGGAAATTTGCTTCTTCCAATTTGGTATCGCATAATAAGTGACCAAATTAAACCGAGGATTAACTTCAAATTTCCATTAACTATGTCCACATTACCTGCAAAGAAGCATACCGTATTATGTAAATTACACATCTTTTAAATTCAAATTCTCATAATGTACACGAGTAATAGCACTTTAGGAAATTAATCATAAATATTTTTTTAAAAACGATAAAAATAAACCATTTATTTACCTATATTAACTAACTTGACACCGTCATCTTCAATGGCCTGCAAAGCAGTTGTAACATTTTCTAATTTGTGGTGTTGATTCGTTGGGTTAGGACTCCAGCCTTTCAAGCTGCGACCTTGCAAAGCTTCTACCAGGGAACATAACACAGTACCATCTCTAAGATCTTCAACCAAATCTTGAACCTGTTTTAAATTGGTTAAAAAGTCTATAAAAAACTCTTTCTTAATATCTACGAATTAGTGAAAAAATATACTTATATGGAAAATCTAATCTATTTAAATCTCTAAACTCGCCAGTATGCCAAGGTCATCAATAATTGTATCTACAAATTTTTGTAAAGTTAAATGAACTGAAATGACAATAACCACATTCGTCACGTCATTGAAAATTGATATACTTCGTTAAATTCTTATTTGTTTAATATTTCATTTTCTTATTTGTTTAATATTGCTTTTTATGAACGTATTTAATAAACTTATTTGATGATTTTTGGAAACTGACCTTAATATTAACCGGCTTCAAGGTCTCGTTCACCCAATTTCTAAAAGTGTTTGCTTGTATTTCAACCCACAAGTCCTCGTGTCCCTTGATGGCCATTGCCTTAGCTGCTGTGCCTTCTGGACTTCTGGCCGCTAAACCAGCCTGTGTTATTCTTCCAGCTGATCCTTCAGGCGTATGAGCCTTCAGACCCTGGTGCGTCACTCTGACTCCCTCCATTTTAGAATATTTCAGTTTCTTATAATAGATATCATAATTACTTTTTCTACAACCTCATTCATAGCTGCGACAAATATCTGTAATGGAAAAAAAACTAGCATAAGTAAGTGTTTTCTCTCTCTATCTTATATTTACTCAAAATTAAGTCAACGAGAATATTTATTTTATTGACTATATTTTTGTTTATTTTTGAATGGCTATAGATAAATTCGTATAGTCTGTTTGTTTATTTTATTTAATATTTATTTAGATACGACCTCCGCGGTAATGTGCAAATCGTGCCGCCCGTCAATGTCACCGATGTGAGCTAAGAGTTTTCAGCACTTTCGTCGTGATTGATGACACTTCAACACTTTTCTTTCTTTAAATCAACTATGAGATTGAAATATCTATAAACATTATATTGACTTTCTTAATGTAAATACTTTTTTTGTTGTAGCTTCACGCTGTATTTCAGACACCGTAGGGTAGACAGAGGGAACCTAACGTTAAGACACTCCGTTCCCCATTTTTTAAGGGGATTGTCCCTCTACGCCATAGTGAAGAAATGAAAATTCATTTCACTCGAAGAAAAGGAATATTAGGAAACACATTGCCTCGACTGGGAATTGAACCCACGGCCTGTACAGTCACACGCTTGTGCCTCAGAGCTTCACTGGCCTCGAACTCTAATGTACGTTTATATGTAACACATTTTTAATTTTTAATAAAATAAATTTCTGCGCGTACCTATAACTTGCTGCTTGCGACATGATTATACATCTACTATCATATGTATATTAAATATCATATGAAAACTAATAAAGAATTTATATTAGGTCGAATAATATTTAAAATTATATTAACCTGAATATTCTTAATGGAACTTATAATTAAAAATTAATTACTTACGTACATATATAGATTTTAGAACGTTTATACGATTAGGAACAATAAGATTTTATTATGTTCTTAAATAAAATATATAAAAAACCTCAAACCTTGATGAAATATTTTTAAAAATAAGATGGGAAAAGCAAATAAGGTGAATGGACCTAAAAAGATTAATATTAAATACAGCCAAATACTCTAGGTATTGCTTTGCCTCACC
The DNA here is from genome assembly GCA_016802625.1 of Heliconius numata. NCBI lineage: Eukaryota > Metazoa > Arthropoda > Insecta > Lepidoptera > Nymphalidae > Heliconius > Heliconius numata. Next base: position 133,045 of record JAEBDU010013447.1, on the reverse strand, counting down.
AGAGTGAAAATATGAAAATATTTCATTAGTATAGTTCATTTCCCCGAGTTAGAATCAAACCCACAACCATCGCGTTTATAGTCACTTGTGCCCCTACGCCATAACAGCCTTATTTACCCATTTATATATTTACCGCGTAAATAGAAAAGTCAATAACAGTTAAAAGCAGTACAATAAATTTTGTTGTAGACTGTTAAATAAGGCCAAAAGACAAAATCTTAACATAAAACACCCATAGACTTCAAACAGGTGGGTCCGCACTTGAATTGCCTCTTTTAGGACTTCTTGTCGAAATCAATATTGGTTCTAAATTCCCCTCTCTCTTCTAATTGCGAAGACTGAAGCAGTTGAAATAAACACTTCAAATAAATTCATTTCAGAATTCCGCGGAAAAAGGGGGAACGGAGTGTGTTAACACTATATTCTCTCTGCCTACCCTAGCTAAAAATAATCATATATTGGCGTTAGGATACTTTGAAGAAAATCTACTCGCTTGTAGATTCCACGAAGAGCACCTAATTAATTCTGAGAGTTCAGTAAAAATATTTTCATATTTCAATACAATTTCCAATTTGAAAATCGTAATGGTTCTCAAACACATTATAATTGAAAACACAAGAGTGTTTTCTTCGAATACGTCATAGAATCTTACAAAGATTTGAAATTTAATTTAATAATATTTAAATTACAAGTATAGTAATATAATTAGATCTAAAGATTTTATATTTGATGAAGTAGTTGAAGTGTCTATCTACATGCCTAGATGCAATGACTGTGGGTTCAAATTCCATATATATATATTTATATTTAACATAACAATAATAAGATATTGGATTCCGCCATCTAATATGCAGTTTATAAAATAGGCGGTGGAGAACGAATCGCCTTAAAAATTGATTTCCGTGCTTACTGTGCCAAATGTAGAACGTCTTAAGGAATAAAATATTGTATAATATAAAAATATCGGTATACATAATAAGAGGAAATATTAATTAAATATTAAAATGAAACCCTGTAGGTACTTTGAAAAGTATGCGATATTATCTTTCCAATTCGTAATTATTGCTGAAAAAAATAATTATTAATATATCAATAATTCCCCCGAAATGGAAATGAACTGACAACCGTTACGCTCGTTCCCCTGCGCCATAACGGCCTTGTACAATAATTATAATATTCAGTACATAGTATTTAGTGTAATATTTATTTAATTATTTAATACAACGATACCAATATTAAATGTAATTTGCTTCGAGCGTTGCCACAAGTTCGTTTTAAATCTATATACTCGTATATAAAATCGAAAGGTCACTCACTCATCACGAAATCTCAGAAACTACATGTGCTAGGAATCTCAAATTTTGCATAGGAGCTACTTATAGGACGTAGGTGCTCGCTAAGACGGGAATTTGCAATATTCGATTTCTACGGGGTTGTTTTTGGGGTCGAAAGTTTGTATGAAACTTCGTTACTACAAATGCTAGGAGTCCCAAATTTTGCATAGACGTCACTAGGACGTAGTCATGGAGACAGAAATTAATAATAACATACATCACGCGGGTGAAACCGCGAACGGGCCGCTAGTATTATATGTATTTATGTCCGCGTGGGCAAACTGTATAAATAGGTCCATCGATAAATATTAATATGAATATTCTACTAGGAAGCGTCGTGGGTGGAGTGTTTGTTGAGACGTTAGCGTAGCGTCATCACTATTTTAGTTGGTCAAGAACATTAATCATTGATATCGTACTTGAAAATTCATAATAATTATTATAGGTTGCTAATTAATAAGTTAATAGATTTTTTTGGCTGTAAACGCCGTTTTGGGTTCGATTTCCACTAAGGGGAATGGATGATTTTAATTTCTTCGCTCTAGTAAAAAGACTAAAGCACCGAGTTATGTATCGCCACTAAGAAGAATTCGGCTCGGAAATGTTTTAATGCAGAACGAATTGTCTTAACACTAGGTTCCCAGGTTCCCTCTGCCTACTCTATTATGTGTGTGATACATTGTGACGCAAAAAAATGACCTACGTCATTTATGACGTAACATGTTGGCCAACAATAAAGTTTATTCTTATAAACAACAAATATTGTTATTTTGATAATATTTTGTTCAATAAATAAAATGCAGTCTATCAAAAAAGATGGCTTGCACTTTTTTTTAGCTATTTCAATATAAATATTATTATAATTCAGTTACTCAATATCCAACAAAGGAAGCTAATGTTAGGATATTGATTTTATTTGCAGAATTTTTTTATTCTACGTGTCCTAAATAAGCAAAGGTGGTGTTATATATAAAAGTATACTAGTATTATTAATATTAATAAAACTTTGTACTTCTTTATCGTACACTTCGCTCATTTCCTTATATGGTCATGTCATTAATATGGAGGAATTTATGTTAAAATACTAATTACTCATCTCAAATGAATAAACGTTCTTTGTGCACCGACAACAGAGATGACTCAACTAACAAGACATGCATTCAAATTAATTTAATGACCTTATATGGACACAAACCGTATATATGTGATATATTTATATTTTTATGTTTATTTACTTTGTGATGTAGAATGTAGAAAATGAATAAAGTGACGTTTTACTTCTTGTTTTTGTATTGATAGTAGGATATATATATATAATTGACCAGCATATTATTATAAGTTATTTTGTATTTAATTAGATATTTTTAGAAGTATTTATTTATATACGCGGACGCGCGCAACTTCGCTTGCTTATTTAGGGGTGAACTCTAATAAACCATAAAACACGTGTTCAATGAAATATTTTTAAGAGTCTAAATTTCAAATTTTATAAAAAGCGGTGCCGATTTAATTTTTTTTCCATACAAACTTTCAACCCCTATTTCACCACTTTAGGGTTAAAATTTTTCAAAATCCCTTCTTAGTGGATGTCCAGATTACAAAAGTAAACATCTGTCCAAATTTCACGTTTCTACGCACAGCGGTTACGGCTGTGCGTGCGTCTTACCTCAGTCAGTGAGGACAAGTCCTTTTATATACATATATAGATAGATTAGTAGATTATAGTATATTTTTTGTTAATAAGTACCTTTATACTATGAAATTATAAATGACATGTTTACTTAATAGTTCCTCGGAATACAATAAAATCATTTAAAATTTTATTATAGTCCATAATGTTGACTTACTTCTGCAGACATGGTAAAACAAAAAATAACAAAAATTAATTATACGACATTTAAATTTTAAATGTCTGACATTGTTTCATTTACATTTATATGAGAGAGAAATTAACATAAATTATAATTAAACAAAAACCAAAACAAACAAAGACCACGTGGCGTAGTGGGATAGCGTCTGAGTTGTAACGAGATGGTTGTGGGTATGATCCCCATGAAGGAAGAAGATGAAGGGCATATTTGGCAAAACATAAAACGGCGTTAAGTTCGGACAGAAAGCGGGGAATGGAGTGTCTCGACATTAGTTTTTCTTTGCTAACTCTATGTGAATTTTTTTTTTTTATTGTTAAGCCCAATAATTAATCTTTATTTTATTTATTTATTTTATTTTAACACTTTATTACACCATAATAAAATAAAATTAATTAACTAAAACACAAAACGGAGAACAAGCTAGTGTGAAGACACTCCGTTCCCCACTTTCTGCCGAATTCTGGAGACATTGCGTGTTGAGCGGCAAAACTCAACGTCTCACGATACACCAAATATGCTCTTCATCTTCTTTCTTCATGGGGATCATTCCCACAACCGTCGCGTTACAACTTACACGCTATCCCACTACGCCACGTGGTCTTCATTGTAGACTTAGAAATAGGCATACTCCTTACGAGCTACTCGTATCTCAAATGCTATACGCACGATTCTACCTCAAGGTTTATTTCACTGCAATAATCACTAAATCTGTAAAGGTACCGCTCAGATTTAGTGCCTACCTACCGATATGGGATATATTGCTATTTTCGAAATTATTCTGTCTCTAGTTCGTACTCGCCTCACGTACAAACTTATTGTGTGGATTTAAATTAGGTTGCCTATTGTATTGCTTAGATTCGAACACTTAAGCTCTAGGTAAGCTTAGATCGAGATTTATTACATCATAATTTATTATTTATTGGAGATTCGGACTGATAAATTATTGAAATAATGTCTATATTTGATCTGTTTTATTAAATTTAAGATTTAGTAAGGTTTTACATTTGCTGAACTTAAAAAAAAGAAAAAAAAAAGTTTTTTGTTGGCACGATATGAGTCCAGGACATCGTTGGCTAAAATTCAAAAGTGATAGCCTCATCTATAATCTCTCTCTCAATCTCCTAGGACAAGTCCAATTATTTATTTTTCTGCCTTCACAAGATTATCATCTTTTATGATAGAAGTGTCAACAATCACTGTTCGGAGCGCCACTCGGTCTACTAGTACTATATCAGGTCTATTGGCAACAATGTACCTGTCTGTAATAGTAGAACAATCCCAGTAGAACCGCGTACAGCTATTTTTCAAGAAATATTAAAAGGTTTTCATTTTCATATAAGACTATAGTTGTTATTAACAGGTAAAGATTATATTTAAATAAATATATATAGCTTATTCGTCAACTATAGATGTTGAAATTAATGTTTTGAAGTTTAAAATTAAAACAGCAAGTTCATTTCTTCTCACGCTTCACACGCTAATAACAATTTCTCTTATTAATTAAAACATGACTGATAATATACGGAAACGAGCAAAAGCATACGAAATAGATGTAAACAAAAAAAATGTAATTAGACTTGTATTAATCATAACCAGTTATATAATACCTAAATAAATTATGTCTCTATAATCGTATACATATATAAGTATACTAATAAAAAAATACTTGAGGCCTTCGTGGCGGCACAAGGGTGTGACTGTAACGCGACGGTTGTGGGTTCAATCCCCACTCGAGGAAGTGAAATATTTATTTACGTTTATATTTCCATTTCTTCGCTCTGGTATCGAGGCCAAGCAGAATTCGGCAGAAAGTGGGGAACGGAGTGTCTTAACACTTGGTTCCCTCTGCCTACCATGCTGTGTGCGGGATACAGCGTGAAGCTGACTTTTTTAAATATTTCTAATAACTTATCTATCTATCCACATTTGACAGTTACAACAAACTATTTTTTTTTAGCTTTCGTAGGCAGAGGCAACGCCATATCTTTCCTTTGTATAAGAGCGAAGACATGAAAATATGGAATCGAACTCACTACCGTCGCGTTCGCTTATTGCCAGCGCCAGAACGGCCTCTACATATACAATTTTTTTATAAAAAAATATATTTTTCTCTACAAAAAACAATGTGGTTTACAAATATAGAGTACTATTTGTATTTCGGTTGTTCTCAGGCCCTGTTTACACTATACCCGTGTGTTGGAAGTGCGCTAGTTAATTATGTATGTAATTAGGTGGGTGCCCATACGACGTAAGCAAATACAACGCGCCTTAGTAAAGAATTTATAGAGTGGTAAAGCAATTTCCTCGCCAACGATATTGCATTTTTTCACGCTTTCCCCTTGTTCTTCTGACGCTATTATTATTCTCGTACATATATTAGTTTTTTTCATTGTGAATTAAACTTAAAATATAGAGGATTCTTCGTTAATATAAAATAGGATGAAATTGTAGCACTAATTAATTGTATAACAAGTTTAATCTTGAGATTAGAGTAATTTATAATAAGAAAAATTGCTGTAATGATAAAATCTCACGTGCATATTATTTAGTAAAGGAAATATTAATAGGTGTTGTAAAAAACAGTATTTTAGAGTGTTATAAAATTATATAAACCATCAAATTACTGGAAATTGTTTAGTTAAATTATCATTTATAGGCCGTTATGGCTCAGAAGCACAAGCGTACAATTACATCAAAACGGGACGGTAGGGATTTCGATTCCCGCTCGGGGGTAATTAAATATTTAATAGTTTCATTTCTTCGCTCTCGTAACGAGGCAAAGAGCGGTGCTAAATTCCGCTACTCAACAATTCCTCAACAAATCGGCGCTTTTACAATAGGTTGCCATGTTCCTTCTGCCTACCTTACTATGTGGAAAAAAATCTTTAATATTTGAGTATAATAAACCCGTGCCTCTTGAAACCTGTATGGCTTAGTTGATCAGACCGCTTGGACAGTTTCCAAGAGGCAAGGGTTCAAACCCCACTACGTTCAATTTTTCATATGTTTTCTTAAATGTATTTTTCTTTCCTAAATTTGGAATAATACTTTAAAATTGTAAAAAATAAGTATACAACGTATTATCATTTTATTACATATTTTATTACAATAAAGGTATTTTTAGCACACAATAACATAAAAAACCGACTATTTTAAGCATACTAAGTAACGGTAATATTAAATATAATACTTTTATGGGTAAATTTAGGGTTAATAATGAACCGTTCTTTAAGCTAACCAATATGAAGGAATGTAGTACTCGTATATAGCGTTTACTTTAACTAAATAAATATTAGATATAATACTCGTATAAGTTTTGACTAGTTTTCTTAAATTTTTCATAGCAGTAAATCAAGTTCTTTTGTTATAATACTATACAATTGCCTTAATTTTTGGGGTATTATTAAAGATTTTTAAGCCAGAAGCTTTGTTAAAAAATATTTTGTAAAAATTAGATTACTTTTAGAATAGCTTAATTAGCAATATGCCTGCATCCCATTAGGGGCGTCTGCTCCTAATTACTACCAACCAGGATTTGAACTTACAGGTACCAGTAGCTAGTAGGTTTGTTTACATTTTTACAAATGTAACTCCCGCTTATGCAGAAGGAACCTACTGTTGAACGGAATGTCTCAGTCCGTTCCTAACTTTTCGCCCAATTTTTCGAGGCATAGTAAAAATATTGTTGAAAATATGATAAAATATTAATAAATAATAATTCATTCCCCGAGTGGGAATCGAACCGACAATCGTCCCGTTACAGTCACACCCTAGCTCCTGCGCCACAACTGCCTCAAAATTACACACATTATAAAGCAGTTATAAGCGTAATAAGTACTTAATATTAAATGAAATAAAACTTTGTAATTAGCTATTCCTTTTATGGTCGTGCGAATTTGAGGTATGATTAAAAAAAATCATTTATATTCTTAAAATTATCCATGAGTCATATTTCGTAATGTTATTTTTTTCCCAGCAAAGTCGCTACTTCTTGATTAAGTACCGTTTTTGTAGGTACAAGTTCCTGAAAACCGGTTGTAAAAATCGGAGTGATTTAAAAAAAATGCTTCACGCTGTATCCCGCACATAGCAGGACATGCAGAGGGAACCTAGTGTTAACTTTTAACACTCCGTTCCCCACTTTCCGCCGAATTTTTCGAGGCATCTCGTGTTCAATGGCGGAACTTAACGCTGGGCTCTGCCTTGGTGCCAGTGTGAAGAAATGAATAATAATTCATTCCCACGAGTAGAGATCGAACCCACAACCGTCGCGTTACAGTCACCCCCTTGTGCCCCAGCGCCATGAAAGTCTTAAACTGGACTCAGGACTAGTTTATTAAGTACTTATTCCTGACACGAACTTAAGCTTAATTTTATCGGAATTTTTTTGCTAAAGGGTCGCTTGCAATAACAAGCTTTTAAAGAAACCTGTTGTTGTTGAGAAAGATTTTAGTGAAATAAAAGGAGAATTGGGTCGTTTGATATTTTTATCATATTTTTTAATGGAATGAATTTATTAGACTCGCATTGTTATAATAATTTGAGATGTATTATTTAATAATTCTTGATACTTGTTTATTAATAACATGTTTAAGTTGAAAAAAATATACTTTTATTCGTTTTTTTTTATACTTTTCTTAACTTAAATTACTCATAATTACTTAACATTCATAAAAAATCATTCTTATATTTAATCTAGTAGGTACTGGTAAAAAAATGTTAAAATCAGTTATTAATTTCAAAAAATTAACTGCCAAGAAAATTCTGTTATAATAAAAATTGCAAATACAGCCAATCATGCGTATTAATGTAATTTTAGTCCTACCAGGAAGGAAGTATTCCGGTTCCTCATCGCACGCGACACCTTCTACTCATTTACGTTAATAAATTGTTAAAGTCATTTCTATTATTAATATATGCACATATTATTAATAATGGAAATGATTTCAACAATCTATTTGTCACTTAAGGTGTTCTAATTTCGCATAAACATTTTAAAGGGTTCTTTTGGCCTTGTAAAATGTTGACTTTTAAATTAGCTTGACCCAAAAGGTACTCTACTACTAAGAATCCATTGTCTGTCTGTCTGTTTGTCACCAGGCAGTATCTCATGACTCGTGATAGTAAGATAGTTGAAATTTTCACAGATTTTATTTCTTTCTTATTATTGCCGATTATAGTAGATAACAAAAAATATTATAACACTATAAAATAAACATTTTAGGGGCTTCTATATAACAAACGTGGTATTTCTGTCATTTTTATAGATAATAGCACCGAAATTGGTCAGTTATTATTTAATTCTAACATTTTTTATGAAAAATATCAAATATTATAATATTTCGATCCCAACACTAACAATTTACCTTACAAAGGCGAATTCAATTTAAAACGGCTAACAGATAATATAAATACACGATTAGACTTAATAAGAAAATGAATTATGGAGAACTGCCGCTTAATTTATTGTATAATTTTATTTTTAACGAGGGTCCAGCGACGTGCTTCGTGCTCCGCTGCCTCCAATAATGTGCGAAACCGTCGATGTAGAAAGATCTCTATATTCATAGGCTGCCTACTTTCATATACATACTTATAATAAATACTTCGATCTATTTTTGTATTACAAAAAAAATTGACAAGTTTTTTTAACGCAATGAAATTGTAAAACTTTAATCATTTGTTTTAAAGTAGGAGAATATTATATTTATTACTATTTATTATATTTAATTTAAATTATAAACTAATAATTCATATTATTACGAGAAGCATTAGGTTTGATAAGTTTTACATTTTTAGTCTTAGATCATACAATCTTAATTATAGAGAACTTAGTGTATTTTTGAATTAAGAAAACTCTATAACACTAAGCACTAAGCTACAAAAATATACTAACCTATAGTAGAGTACCAAAATAAAATGATATATGTCTTAAACCCTTTAAGCTTTAGGTAATTAAAACGTTTTTTTCTAATTTCGAAAGCTTGTACCTATTAATTTTCCTATTTATTTTTATTTAGAAATGTATCAGCTATTTTTAGTTCTGAAATTTAAGTTAATGAAATTGATTGTTATTATAGCCATGTGTAAAGGATACTTTTAATTAAAATAAGTAAAATATCATATTATTTTTCTTAATCACTTAGGTGCGCGCAAGAGCTTAGAGTTAGTAATTACAAGTATAAACTATTAAATTATTTTTATTGTTATTTTATTTTGTGTTGTCTATTTTATTATTATTTTTATTGTTATTTAGTGTAAATATATAGTGTACTCATGTAAATTATAAAAATTGACTCGAAGTGGATATTTTAATTCGAAAAATAGAAGCTCTACAATTTTTTTTCTTCACATTGGCAGGGTAGCCAGAGAAAACCTATGAATCTAGGAACCTAGTGTCAAGACACTCCGTTCCCATTAAGGCCCACCGTTTCCCACTTTCTTTCAAAATTCTCGAGCTATTGCGTGTTGAGTGACATAATTTTACGTCGAGCCATGCCTCGTTACCAGAGCCAGGAAATGAAAAATATAAAATATATCATTGCCCCGAGTAGGATTTGAAGCCACAACCGCTAGTACCTCTGTACCTCTCTTACATTTAACTGTATATATATATACATAATATAATATATCTAAAATCACTTACGACTATACAAACGCAGCATAATGACGTCACAATCTAAACATTAACATGCGACAGTACCCGCGTGTAATAATACTTAACGACAATACTTATACTGTACAAGAGTATAATTTTTATTTTTTACTTTAAGCGTAATTCGCAAAAGGTATTTTATTCATTTATTACTTTAGAACGAACGAAGAAAATTGTTAAAATGTATTTTATTTATGCGACAATTTGATCAACTTGTTAATGGTATTTATAGTACGGTCAACAAGTTGTGGCCATACTGAAGTTAGCTGTAGATAGCTGCGCAGATTTGATTTTAGGATTTTTCTTATTTTTTATTATTTTCTTCCCGAGTGCACAATGCGCAAAAGTTTAGTAAACCTAGCTTCAGGCCACGATTTGTTGACCGTACTGTACTTTAAACTTTACTCACACGATTATTGAAGTAATATTGAAGTCTATAATAAATTAAGTTAAAAATTAAATCAAATGTTTATTTTCATCAATAAATTTAACGAATGCCCTTTGAATGCTATTTGTAGGATAAATTTTCAAGTTAACATAATCAGCTTCACGCTGTATCCCTTACACTGAGGGTAGGCGGAGGAAACCTAGTGCTAAGACACTTCGTCCCTCATTTTCAACCGAAATCTGTAGGCATTGCGCACTGCGGCGTAACTCAACGCCGCTCTTTTCTACACTAGAGCGAAGAAAACGAAAATGTTAAATATTTAATTTCCTCAGGTAGGAATCCAACCCACACCAGTCCAAACCACACACTACTGGCCTCAACTTAACATGACACTACATAAAAAAAATGATTTCACAGTATGTATAACCTTAAGACACGTGTGCCCAGTGGGCGGACTGCGAACATATCACAGGATGATGTCATTAACTCAACACTTCCAATCTCTGTCACCCTTATTACTTGAAAACGCTTTTAACGCTACAAAGGCTATACTGACATACTGGTCTATTTTTATTTTGTTATGCAACCAAGGAATGCGGGCAACCAGCAATTAAAAATTAAATTCATTCACAATAAATAAAACACCTGTTAGATATAGTATATTGGTGTTCGAGTTATTAAAAACAACTATAATATAACTTACGTCTTAGTTGCATACACTGTAAAACGCCCTTGTTGTTTTTAATATGTCTTTGTTAGCAATTATTATAGTTTTTACACTGTTTACCTTATTTTAAAGAAACATCACATTTTTTTTTCAGTCACTATATAGCATTTTCACTATTATTTATACGGAATCGGCAATAACATGTAAAACAGATCGTCGTACGCGCGTATCGCTGCATGCGCGGGCGAGGCACTATGAGAGGAGTGACGAAGGCGCAGGTTGCGGGGTTCCCCCTCCACCAGCAAGGCTGCCCCAACGCAATGGCATTCCATCTGTGACGATAACTTGCCCATTTATGTCTTTGGACATGGTTGACGGCCATAGCGGCCATATGGTGTCTTGCAGTATGATTATGTTTTCAATGGAACTCACTAGTCACTAGTCACTAGTCACTAATGGTGGTAAATTGCTGTAAGGTGTGGGATAATAATACGCATTGTTACATACTGCAATGTTGCGTATAGCTGCAGCATTGATTATAGACTCTACTAATCTACGTTTTAGTTTTAAAATTGTAAATAATATGGAGAAATATTAAAATATAAACAATAGAACAACTTTTATCTATTCCTAAATATTTATAAGCCATCTTAATATACATAATATATGCATTTGTATGTCATAAAGCTATTTATAGTATGAAGCCAGTCCTGGCGCAGGTGCACAAATGTGTGACTGTAAATGACTGGCTGTGGGTTCGATTCCTATTAGAGCAAATGAAAAATTTATTTAACTTTTGAAAATTAACCACTAAAAGTATGATTTTCAATTCTTTATGTCTTTTCTGTGACCTACTTGGAACATAAAATGCTAAGACAACGTTAACTAAGTAAAACTTTAGTAGAGTAAAATATACTTATTGCTAAGTTAATATAACTCCAGTTGCGTTTCGATGCAATTAATGGTCCTCGCTGAAGGTGCAATTTGCAACTAAACGTTTTACTACGAATATAAATGATTGTAGTTTCCAACCTCATAAGATAACTAAATACAAGTAGTTAGTTTTATGAAATACTAGCGGCCCGCCCGCGGCTTCGCCTGCGTGAACTACGTTATTATTAATTTCTGTCTCCATGAGTACCTACGTCCTATAAGTGACGTCCATGAATTTGAGACTCCTAGCAGTTGTAGTAACGAAGTTTCATACAAACTTTCAACCCCAAAAACAACCCCTTAGAAGTCGAATATTGCAAATTCCCGTCTTAGCGAGCATCTACGTCCTATAAGTAACTCCTATGCAAAATTTGAGATTTTTAGCACTTGTAGTTTCTGAGATTTCGTGATGACTGAGTGACCTTTCGATTTTATATATCCTATCCTATATCTTATAAAACAAAGTCGCTTTTCGTGTCTGTCTGTTGTTTCTAACTCTTCTTCTTCTAAACCACCCAACGGATTTTGTTGCGGTTTTCACCATTAAGTCGAGTATTTTTCGTAGAAGGTTTATATATAGTTTATTATTTCTACATTATTATGTAAATTAACATAAATACGATAAATGTGTATAAAGTCCTACCCGTTGAGACACTTTCGCGCATGCGCTGCTTTAATGGTAAGTACTGCATGAAAAAAATGTACTGGAGAATTGTTCCTCTTAATAAGATCTACAAAAAAGTCCGCGACGGCATATTCGTATTTTTTAAGAATAACGTGTAGTGAACATTTTTCTATCTAAAAATAATAATTTCAATATATTTTTTATTGTGAGTCGTATTTTTCCATAATGATATTAATCCTTATCCTTTAAAATACTTTATTAATTTTCTACGTTAAACGAAGATAAAATTTACTTTTTACGCTATTTCGAAATTGTGAATAGTTTTAGAGAAAAACGCATTTAATTGTTGACACATCCCGCCGTTGACTCATCAGCTGTGCCGACTCAAGTTTTACTTATCCCTTACTCTCAGCATATAAATAAGTATATTATTAAAATAAATAAGTATATTAGTATTATAAGCATATAAATAAGTTACGTTGGCCATTTAATGTAGATCAAAACTGTCTTTTACTGTTTTTCTATTTAATAAGTACTTTAGAAGTTGTTACAATATCAAAAAATCCTTGCTGCGAAACGGCTCGCCACTCGCCATGCGTCCGCCGCGCCCGCCTGCCTTACACGCATCCGTGGTTCAGTGGTAGAATGCTCGCCTGCCACGCGGGCGGCCCGGGTTCGATTCCCGGCCGATGCATTCTATTTAATTTTCCTCACAGGCAGCCACGTAGTGCTTTCTTTTTATCAGGGACAGATACTCTCTTCAGCATTAGCCACAAGCTCAAAAAAAAAGTCTGCCTTTATAGCAACGAAGATTTAGATGCGTTTGCACGTATTGGATAATTCGAGTTGAATGTATTATTTCAGCGAGATATATTTGGTTTCATATTTTTTGTAGTAGTTATTAGTAGGTAGGTTTCTGTTTATAATTTCTTCCGTTTAAAAATAGTCATTTAACTATCTAAAAATAGTCATTTAAATATATTTTAATAAGTACTTGAAAAGATTAGTAGCACAGGTTTAAAATTACGGTACCTACTAAAAAATCCTTGCTGTGTAAAACAAT